>JACXGK010011587.1:0-15751 GCA_016801125.1 Novumbra hubbsi
CTTATTCATTCTTAATTTGTTTTTTATATATTTATTTTTTCATCTTATTTTGTGTTAAAAAAATAAAAATAAAGACATTTGAGAAGATTGGATTTTTTTTAACAAAGCTTTTCTTGTGGAATACCCGATGCGGCCCAGCCTCACCCACACTCTGCCTCCAGCGGCCCCCAAGTAAATTAAGTTTGAGACCCCTGATTTAAATGGTGTCTTTGTACTGTGGGGGATTTCCATTCTCTCCAGGTCAAGAGGGACGGGCTGGAATGGCTGCTCTTAGATTGAAGGAGGGAGAGCCCTTCGATGGTACCGGCATGTTCAGACACGTCTCCGGCTACCTACCGGGATATGCCAAACCCCGCTTCATAAGGATTCAGGTAACCTCTGTCGCCTCCTGCTTCTCCAATGATACTCCATTCTCTCATGTTGTCAACAACTCAATTGTCAGAAACCAATGCAATTGTAAGCACCACATCCGGTGCCAGCTGATGTCAAATATGTGGTGCTTACAATTGCATTTGTTTCTGACAATTGAGTTGTTGACAACATGAGAGAATGGAGTATAATTTGTTTGGGACAGTTGCAACTAACTGTTTTAAAGTGTACTGAAATCGTTTTTTAAATTATATATATATATTTTGTCCGGTCATTCTGAGTACATTACATTTTTTTTTTTTTTACCTAGACCATTATAACTGAATCTGGCAATTTACACACATCTGACCGTCAGGAACAATGTCTCTTATGGCATCCAGCGTAATTCCAAATGTTCTTGTTTCTAGAACTCTCTGACAGTTACAGGAACGTTCAAGCACATGAAGGTGAAGTTGGTGGAGGAAGGGTTTAACCCAGATGAAATCTCAGATCGTCTGTACATTCTGGATGAACAAGACAAGAGTTATGTTCCTCTAACATGGAGTATGTATACTTCAGTTGTCTCCGGGATGGTCAGAATTTAAAACATTATTCAATTCCAAGGGCTTTTACTCATTTTATTGATATATTATTTTACGTTTTCAAATGTCTTGATTAGCTTTCATCCAAATTGTTTAATAAAGTGTTGCATGTTTTTCCATTTGCAAAGATATGATAGAAGACAAGAGAAAGCTTCAGTAAAAAAGTGAAGCTAGTTTGATCAGTGAGCATGCTTCTTGCATGATATTGTAAGAAATTCAATTTTTAGTGCAAGATACTTTTTCAATGTTGTCTTTTTTAAAATAAATGTTATAAAACAACTTTGTCTCTTTTGTAAATTGTTTGTTCAAACACCTATCGGTTGTTTTTTTTTTTTTTCTTCATTTACTTCACTGGCCGTGGCCGGTGAGATTTAACCTCCATCAATGACAAAAGAAAAATCGGTATATTAAGTCCCAAGTATTCGCGTGCCTTCGTAGCCGTCAGATATGTCTTTCCGAAGGACATTGTAGGTGCTCTACTGTGCCCAACAACATTCTCACACATGGCACAATGCGTTAGCTCCCATTCAACGGGTCCATTCACTAGGGGTCTTTTCACAAGTCTCATCCAACCCGTGAAGAACTAGTGATTGGGTGATGTTCCCTCCCACTATTCTCTCTCTAAAGCGTTGCCTCATCCTCAGTGAATGGCCTTTTTAGCAACTCAAGGGAAGATGGCATCATTTCTTTCTGCGTGTATTTCTGTGCGCTTTCATTTTAATTTGAAATTGGGATGCATGATTCTCCGATAGTTTTTCGATTGAATGTGGATGAACGTGATCTTTAAAAACTTAAACTGGCATCAATTCGAAAATTTTCTCGATTCAGGGGGAGTGAACCTGGAGAAATGAACACCGCCCACTGGACTCAGCTGCTTGTTATGCGAGGGTTTCATTGAACTTTGTCACTAATCGGGTATTTTGTAGCGGCAACATTATTGGGGGGTAGGTCTACAACTTTTTTTAATTCTCAGTGCCAAATGTGTCTGTAATCCGAAGATACAAAATGTACATCTGGTTTACAATCTTAGCCGGACTGGCTATTTTGCCCGTTCTTCTGAAAACGTGGTTTGACCCATACTTTGTCCAAGACTGTTCTTATATGCTCAAAGCGCTCAAATATGGAATCCGCCTTGCGAAATACAAAAAGAAAAAACCTTTCTATAGTATTTTGGACTGCTTTCTGGACGCGGTGAAGAAACAACCAAACAAGACGTTTCTGCATTTTGAGGGTACATCGCATTCTTACGTCGAGGTGGACAAGCAGAGTAACAAAGTTGCCAGAGCATTGCAGACCCACGCAAACCTTAAACAGGGGGACACGGTAGCGCTCTTCCTGGGCAACGACCCCTGTTACGTGTGGACCTGGATGGGCCTCGCCAAACTGGGATGTGCGGCGGCTCTTCTCAACTTCAACATACGGTCCAAATCATTGCTGCACTGTTTCTCGTGCTGTGGGGCAAAAGTGCTAATCGCGGCTGCAGGTAAGTTTGGTGTGCGTATGTTTACTAGACTAGGCCCAAACCGGCCGAGGGCTGCAATGCACCTGCAAAAAAACACCTAGCTGGGTAGGAATAGAGCGCGTGTGTTGTCAATAAAAAAACGTGCCCCGTTGCACAACACGCAAAGACGAAATGAATGTTGTTTGGAACAAATACAAACGTTGTTGTTTAGAGGAACAATAATAGATTTCATATGTAAGATGTATAATTCCAGTAGTCTCATTTGGCATACTTGTCCCGAAACATCACTAGTACATAAGACAAGTTCTTTGTCCTCTTGTTGCTCAGTGTTGAGCTTCTGAGTGGTACAAGGTAAAAGGCAGACTGGGTCTAAAGCCTCTGGTCAAAATCAGGGCACTATTTGGGGAATCGTGTGCTTTGAGGACGACGTAACTCAAGGAAAGTCTAGTCAGGGAATACTGACGCCAGGATTGTGTACTGCGTACATTTGTCAGTGGGGAACCATTGCTCCAAGTAACTATGTCCCTCCGTCTGTCTGACTTTTGCAGAGATGAAGGAAGCGGTGGAAGAGGTGCTACCTACTTTAAAACAGCAGGGGATTTCCGTCTACCTCCTGTCTGAGGAATGCAGTGTTGACGGCATTCACCCCCTCTCAGAACACATATCCCAGGTAAAGTAAAAGAACAACACTATTCTTAGGACAAATGCTATGCTATGCTTTAAAGTGTTTGGGGGGAAAAAACAAGATGTTACATTGGTCCTTTGCAATTGCTATGCAGGCCTCAGATGAACCTCTGTCAGCTGACCTGAGGGCCAATATCACCTTTAAAAGCCCTGCCCTCTACATCTACACATCAGGGACTACTGGTAAGAGGAACTCTGCCCGCCAGACATTCCATGTAGATGCCAGTTCATTCCAGAAGGGCAGCTCCCTACACTGACACCTCCAGGGACGTCTCCCATACCCAGATCGTAGCTGGGTTTCCCCTCCGTTCGCGCCGTCTACCCAGTCTTCGACTGTCAGGCAAGACAATGACATTGGACAAGACATTGGACCGAGTGGAAGAGACCTAAGCGCCATGGAGTCATGTTTCTCTTAAGCCTGAAATGTACATCTACGTGCTAGATGTATAACGTTAGCCGTCTCTCTTTGTGTCTTGTCTACTGCATACAGCAATACAGTCTGGATAGTTGGGGGCCTGTGGTCAAAATGTTTTGGGACAAAGCCATGGATCTTTCACTCTGTGGTCAGTTTGTTAATTGTTTATCGCAGAGAACTAATTATTATTATTATTTTTACACACCTCATACCCACTTATACAGAAAAGCAATGCTCTTAACCGTTATTTGGTCCTGGGGCAGCTACGGCAGATCCCTGGCTTTGACCACACTCGTCCACAGTCTCGGGTAGTTGACAAAAACAGATTTCGTAGTTGCAATGACACTCTTGTAAAGCGCTTTGACATGTATGTGTGAAACAGGATCAAGTTACTGTGCAGTTCCCACGTATCTGTATCATTTTTACTGTGCCGTTAGAAAATAATCCATTCTTGTTGGCTGCTCCGGGACAGAATTATAATTTTCCCCCCTACCTTAATCAGGGATTTGAACTAGCAACCTTTTGGCTACTGGTCCGGATCTCTAACAGTTACTACTATGTTACCTGCTGCCACAGGGGGACTAATACGATCAATAGGATTAATAACTAACTGGCCAATCAAAAACATTTTAACTGTGAGTGTGTAATTCGGTTTGTGTCAGTGGCTGACAGAGGAAAAACGGCCCAACCAAACTTTTAAATTGCATGTACTTGATTCTGTAATAAGACTGTGACAGTGGTTTCCTATCTCTGGCATGTCTACTATCTGAAGGTAGGTCCTATGGTTGGTGAAATATGCAATACTGTCCTCACATTTCAGGTCTACCAAAAGCAGCCCTAGTCACACATGAGCGAGTATGGGCTGCTTCCTTTATTCAGGGGGTCTCTGGGGTGACATTGGAGGATGTGCTCTACATCAACCTGCCCCTGTATCACAGCGCCGGATTCCTCGTGGGACTCACCGGGGCCATCGAGAGGGGTAAGTTATGGGACACGGCCGGATCTGTTTTGGAAATTCAGTCTGATGTTGTGTTTGTATCTGTCTGTTTTGTCTGTTTCTCGCCATACTGACGCACGTTTAAACGGGAAGGTATTGCTAAAAAATGTAATTCCTGTACCAGGCCTGACGGTAGTCCTGAAGAGAAAGTTTTCAGCGTCGCAGTTCTGGGAGGACTGCCGGAAACACGACGTGACGGTGATGCAGTACATTGGAGAAACCATGAGGTACCTGTGCAACACGCCCAAGGTGAGGACCGCGTTGTTGGGGTGTGTGCCACCTCTCTGCTGGGTGCTGGAACCCTGAGAACTGTCATAAGAAGGGAATCATAGAGTCTTATGGGAGGTTAGGTCACCTGGAGCCACCAGAACAGCTTGAATGCCCCATGGCAGAGGTTCTGTCAGTACCTGTAACTCTACTGGAGGGATGTTGTGGGACCGTTTTTTAATTCTTTTCACAATTTTGTTTTTACAATTGGTGTCGCTATTAAAAAGTGTCTGTCGAGGCAAAGCTTTAATCATGAATGAAGTTTAACGCATATTTCCAAAACGATTTTTGAAGATCCGTCAGATTGAGCCTGTGGAGAAATCTGAAGATTATTTATATAATCATCTCAAATCGTTTTTAGCCCATAGTTTTAAAGTGAATAACCCCTAAACCATCCTACAATAACCTTTTCTTAATAACCTTTTCTCTGCTTGTATTTTCCTAAAAACCCCAACCTTTTTATTATTCCATTTGGTGCCCTTTACTTGGGTTACCTCTGCTCTAATGACATTTCCTCACCGTCCAGTATGTGTCTGGTTCTATCCTCAGAGAGACAACGAGAAAAACCACAAAGTACGCGTCGCAATCGGGAATGGCGCCCGGGCGGACATCTGGACGGAGTTTCTGAACCGGTTTGGCCCCATCGCCATCAGGGAACTGTATGCGGCCACGGAGGGCAACATTGGCTTCATCAACTACACCAGTAAGATAGGAGTGGTGGGACGGGTCAACTTCCTCCACAGGGTGGGTGCTCAGTCTTACCTCAGACTACACAATAAAGGTTGTGAACGTGCCTCACAGAGAGAAAGTAACTATGAGCTATTTTTTTTTGCATTCCAGAGAATGTTCCCCTATACTTTAATCAAATTTGACATTGAGAAAGAGGAACCAGTTCGAAACTCCAATGGCCTGTGTGTTGAAGCATCTAAAGGTACGTATTTTTTTTAATTTCTTTTTCTAGCTTATCTAAAGTTTTTGATTAGTACCGTAGTTCAACTTATAGGGGGGTTTCTCTGTAAATGTATTGACTTTAGGAAAGAATATTAATTTAGGAGAATCGTCCCGTTTCAAATACTTTTTGCTTCACAACATTTCTCCTTGCAAATTTTCTGCCGACTGTCACATACAAACATTGTGGCCTGTCTTAGTTTAGATAACCTCTGTGTGTTTGCCTTGTGATGTCTGCAGCAGATCGACAAAGTTGAGCCGTGTGTGTCTGTCTGTCTGTGTGTCTGTCTGTCTGTCTGTGTCTGGGTCTGTGTGTCTGTGTAATATTGCTGATTTAACCACATTGGGAACGGAAGGCATTTAGTAACGTTGTCACGTTGTAACCGTTCTGACTCACTTTGATGTTTAGATGACTTTTCCCCAAACTTATTTAGAACTGAACTCAAATACCTCCTGGCATTCAGTGTGTTTACCAAATGTTTTTCAGAACTTCTCATGTTACTCTATGCATATTTACCACTGAGAACAAGAAGTTGCTTCATGTTGTTGATACACCAACAATGTGTAGAACACGAGCCAGTTCTGGCACTCCACATACGATCCTGGCTGTGGGTGGGTGTGTGTGTATCCATTGTGTTGAAGTAGGATTGCTGATTTGAGATCAGTTTTGACTTTTAAGTCCCAATTTGTTAGCACAGATCCTGGATCAGTCAGTTCTCATAAGCCGTTGCTTGGTGGAAAAAATGATCGATATCTTCACTATGCTGAACTAATCTGTTTGATCATTTCTTTAGGCGAGACCGGACTTTTGGTTGGGAAAATAACCAAGTACTCCCCATTTGTTGGCTACGCTGGAAACGACCAGCAGACTGAGAAGAAAAGGTTGCGGGATGTCTTGCAGAAAGGGGATCTCTACTTCAACACTGGAGACCTGCTAAGGGTTGATGAACAGAACTTTGTACAGTTTCAGGATCGAGTTGGTGACACGTTCAGGTTGGCTGTACATTTTATCCCTAAATTCCTAGGCTTACCAAAAAAGCTATTTTAAGAAAGTTTGTGCAAAAATAGGCAAGGAATCTTGTAATCCAAAATTTTGGAAAAGTTCAGTTGATCTTGCTCCACACTAAATTGTCACTTCTGTTTGGAATTAGACCTTTTTGTTGTTCCAACCATCTCTTGGGTATGTATGTAATTTAGAGATCTATTGTTTTTATTTTAGGTGGAAAGGAGAAAATGTTGCTACAACTGAAGTAGAGCATATCCTCACAGTGGTTGATTGCATTGAAGAAGCAAATGTATATGGGGTGAAAGTTGAAGGTAAATATGATAGTACAGTGCCTTGACATCCTGTCAATTTCAGCACATTGTGTTTCATTTATATGTGATGACCCTTGACTGATGAAGGATCAAAACTCAAAATCAAACTATTACACCTGAATGCCTAAAGCTACATCTGGCGAAAACAAGGTACCCATCCTCACCTGCGCAATACCATCCGTACGGTTAAGCATGGTGCTGACAGCATCATGCTGTGGGCATGCTTCTCAGTGGCAAGGACTGGAAGATGGGAGTAAATTGTGGGAAGGATGAAGAGCAAAATACAAAGAGGTTGTTGAAGGAAACCTGATCCACCGAGCAAAGGACATCAGACTTGGGGGAATACTAATCTTTTGACAACAACATTGTGCCTCTACAAATGATTGAAAAAGGGTCTGAGTATGTACATGGGATTCCTGCAAATTTTAGCGGTTTGTAAGTTAGTTATTTCACAATAGCTTTGACTGATATTATACCATAAAATGAATGATTATAGATTTCTATAAATCAATTCTTATAAAATGGACAACTATTCAATCGACTACCAAAGTTTTTGGTATTCCATTTGGTATTCAGATGGAAATATTGTCTCTTTCCAGGTCACGAGGGAAGGATTGGAATGGCTGCTGTTAAGTTAAAAGAAGGGGAAGAGTTTGACGGTGCTGACACCTTCAGCCAGGTAACGAACTACCTCCCTGCCTACGCAAGACCCCGCTTCATTAGAATACAGGTGAGGACTCATTGTTGTTTTAATCACATTTAAAGTGGATGGTGTATCTTAAATGATCTAATCATTGTATTTGTATTTCAAAGTCTTAATTTTGAATTATTCAAGTGTTCTTGTAACACCTCTGAACATTGTCTTATAGGCAGTGTTTACAGAGGCAGCCTAATTCTAATATTTTTCCACAGTTTCTATTTCTTATTCAAATGCTTGTGTTAATGCCAATGTATACCACTAGCTCTAAAAATATTCTCTTATTCTTAAATACATTCTTATGTAGAGTCTTTAACCAACCTTTTTTCTAGAGCTCCTTCGAAATGACAGGAACCTTTAAGATGAAGAAAGTGAGTCTGGTGGAGGAGGGTTTTAACCCCACAGCTGTACATGATCCACTGTATTTCCTGGATCCAGCTAAGAAAACATACGTACCACTAATTGAAGAGATATACACTTCTATAAACAACAGGGAAATTAAGTTATAAAATCAATATGTAATTACAAATCACAGTATCTAATTTTAATGGACTAAAAATCTAAATGATTAATTTTGTGTATTTAATGTTCACAACTGGGTTTCAATACTGTCAAATTTATTCTAATATGCTTTTACTGTGGTTGAGTTAGCTTGCCTGGTTTAATGGAACCAATTGAATAGCTCTAAAATTGAAATTCCAATTTTAGAGCCTAGGTCTGCAAAAGTTAAACCAGGCAGCAAAAATGTTGACTGTAGTTTGTTTTTAGATTGCTCAGGGTATAGTGGCACTGCAAAGCTAGAGTTAAAATGGATTCAAAAAACATGCTGTCATTGACCACTTTCCTGTAAAAATATATAAAGTAACTAACCAGTAGCAATGTCTACTAATCTCAGGGATAGAGTTATATAGTGTATTTTGTAACAACGTTTACCTGTTTCTCAGATATAACAACACAATGTTTTTAGTTATATGTACCAAGTAGATCAGAGCTACCCAACACCCTACTACGGTTTTTTAGTTTGTACCCTTCTTGGATAATTAAAACCCATTTGTTTCTAATACTAGATGATTAGTGAGCAGGGATATTTTGCCTGTGAGACAATGTGACATGACATGTTTTTAAATATGTGATACAAATAAGTACATCCTTTGGAAAGTTGTCTCTACACATAGACATCTGTGCTAAATTACAACCAAATTGTTTTTATCAAGGTAACCTAATTTAACAAATACTATTTTCTGTATTGGAATGTATGTATATGGAAAATGTTAGTACGACCCTACATTTACCACCACTGTTACCACAAAACTGGTACAAATTAATTTAAGATAATTATAGAGTAACCTGGGAGGATGTAGCCTGCCGTAAAGATTGAAAAGTCTGGTTTGGCCTTAACCATATGGATCTCATGCCAAGATCAGAAGACCTATCCAAGATGGGACATAGCCCACATGTATTTATTGACAAGGTTGTTTACTTTTACAATCTTCACCTTGGAAAGCCAGAAGAGAACTAGCCACCCCTTAGTCTGGTTCCTCTCTAGGTTTTTTTCCTCCTATGGAGTTTTCCCCCTAAACACTGTGCGTTCTCTTGTTGATTGCTCTTCTGATTTTTATGCTGGGTGCCTGTTAAAAACACTTTGTGACAACTGCTGATGTAAGAAGGGCTTTGTAAAATACGTTTGATTCATTGAATTTCAACACCAGCTATTGAAGCTAGGGGTGTACTTTCTTCACTATGAAATTGCAATAATGTAGATTTCTGATGAATAAATCATTGCAGAGTATAATCTGTGTCGTCTGTTTAAATTTCACATTTATCTGACGAATTGAAGATGTTATATCCACTTGTCCAAATATGTTAAAATATCTTCACGGGAGTACTTTTTCGTGTGTGTGGGTACATGTTCGATCCAAAAAAATAACCCCCCAAAAACACATCATACAACCTAGGGATCGACCTATGTTTATTGTTAGAAATGTTTAGGAGACCGATGACCGTTATTTGGGTCTGATACATTTTTACTGTTAAAATCGTATCTACTAGAAAACATTAAACAACATTAGCGTAAGTTTTTCTGCTATCGCGTCATTCTTGACCAGCTTTGGTGTACGTGGCGTGAACTAATTAACCTTTTTGTTTTTGCTAGTCAGCCGACAACATTGACGTTAAGCAAGGGTTAGGGTTAACGTTGCACTAGCTATCACACTTAAATTACGTTAGCTGCTGTTGTGACACTAAAATTCATGTCGTAACCTACGTAGCCAGTTTAATTAATAAGTAATTTCCTCACAACGGAGTTGAACAATTTGACGTTACTTTTGCTTAACTTATGTGGCCAACCAGCTCATATAGGTGTGATGGTCGGGTGTCCACATTGTGTTGGTCATACATCATTAGCCTATACATTCACAAAGGCACCTCCACTTGAACCTTGCAAGATGAACAGACATGAGAAAGGCCATGTCTAACTAACTTTCTGCTGAACACAACAAACCATGGTTGTCGAGACCGGGGGGGATATACGACTAGTTGACCAGACAACAGGTGGGAAAGAGTTGAGAGCGGACTGGTGATCTGGGGGAAGCAGGAGTTCACTGACCCGTAGTGACAGCACCCTATGCTATCTGTAACCTTTGTACACCATTCATTCCCTATGACCCACTTGACACTGTGAGTGTGTGGAGAGTTTCAACATGACTTGCAGATTCTTTAAGACAACATACTGCTCGGTACATATCCGAGAACATGCGTGTTTTGAGAGATTTTAGCAGCTGAAACAACACTCATCAGTATCCATTTCCGCGAGTCAGCCACATCCATATCAACGTGTAAGCATTAACCAAGCACTACTTTAAAAATGATTTTATTTATTAATACAGTGGTATACTTAGAAATGTTGCAAAGAAAAAAAAAATATTAACGTAAATAAATTATGTCAGCCACACAGGAAAAATAAACTAGTGTCAGATTGAAGCAGTGTTGTTATTATATCAAAATAAAATAAAACAGATGTGCCATAATAAATCGTCTATTAGTACAAAAATACATTTCCGGGCACACGATAGATTAAAGCATCCAGTATCACAAACAATGGGCCAGGACCACTCCTTGAATCAGCACCCATCTTAAGGAAAGATATCTTCAAATTATTCAAACCAGGCATTTTTTCTATGTTTTTCATAAATAAGAATAAAAATTACTTCTGACTGTTAAAAATGCCTTTAAGTAATAGTGTGTAGTGTGTGTGTGTGTATGCATGTTGGTAGAAAAGTTTGATTTTATTACTGCTTAGGTTAGTTCCATGGCTCAAGGTACATACGTAGAACCAGAATACAAACATAACCAATGAAATCAGAGCTTTCTCTTTTTTTTAAGAAACTTTGTTTCTTAAACTATTTTATACAAAATAACAAAGATGTACAAAAGTTAATTTACAGCGAACCAAGGCCATATGCTAGCAATATGTACAGCAACAATTTAAATATGTTCTAGTGTTTTTGTAGTATTTCCTGTGAAACTTCAATATGCATAGCAGGAAAGAAAGCATTACCAGACCTCATCAGCCTCAAATATTACTGTGTGCTAAATCCAAGTTCATTGATATAATGGGTTGAAAATGCAGGTAAATGCAAGTTTTTCTTTCTTCCATAATTGATAAACCACTACAACTTAAAAAGATCTGATGTTTTTAAGTATGTTTCTATACGGAAAAAGGTTCATATGCAGATAAGGCATCACTGCTTGCAGTGTTAGATGGGACTTTTTATGTGTTTGAACTTAGTAGAGGCAGCCTTCTGGACCTGAGTCATAGCACATGCATAGATCTCTAGACAGCTGCAGGAGTTTGTAAAATCAAGTTGGTTACATTTACCTACGACAAAACATAGCTACAAAAGATTTCGTTCTTCTAAACCAAGAGAGATAGAGCCCATTTCATCTAACGCAATACTTCATTCTCCAGTATCAGACCTTTAGTACTACCGTCATACAGTATTTAATGTGTGTGTATAATATATATATATATATTTATATATATATATATATCTTGATAAACAATGCCTACAGTATGAATCTCCCATCTTCCTTCATAACCTCAGTTGAGTCAGGTAAATCTGAGTTACCAAACTCTGTCGATATCCTTGAAACGCAGGACCAGACACGTCCTCACAAACGAAAAAGTTATTTTTTTGCATATACCAACTTTTCTGTTTGTGAGCGCATACATATATATGTATAATTCCAGTTGCAATACTCAATCTTTTTTCAACAAAAAGTCTTGCAACCCACTCAGACTTTGTTTAAAAACATTTGCTCAAAATGAGATTATTCTTTAGTCAGTCTGTGGCACTGGTCATGCATTCCGACAACAGTTCCATTTCTATAATATAGTATATTTCGTTTTTTAAAAGTTAACTTTTTTTGCAAGCCTTTAAAGCACCAACAAAAAAACCTAAAAGGGGGTGTGGTTGGGGCACAGCACAGGGTTGGGATGCTACACTGAGACTCCTCCCATTTAACTGGAACTCCTCCCATTTCGTTTTTTTTTTTTTATCGGGGAGGGGGTTGGGTTAGGGTGGCACAGTAAACAACATATCAATGTTCTAGAGTATATTCAAGAACCAAGTTCAGGACTTCATCAAGTCAACCAGCACTTCCCACCGCTGCCCTGCCTGGGAGGGGGGGTCAGGACGAGAGGGGCAACAGCAGCAGGGGTCTGGGCTTGGGGCAACATTTCCGCGACTGTCCCCTGATGGAACACATTCAATAACAGGCCAGCTGTCTCCCTCTGCGTTCAGAAGTGGTCGATGAGCACGGACACACAATTGGCCCCGACTAGGTAGTTGGGGTCTCCCGGGAGGGACTTGTTCTGCCACGTCTTGGGGTCGCCTGGTGGAAAGACAGGGTGGGGACACGGTTATCGGCTTGCCGGTGCCTGCAGTGGGCTGTGGGCAGTGGAGGTTCCTGACCGGCAGTTCTCCAGGAGCCCCAACGGTACACACTGCTGTGGGCAGTGGAGGTTCCTGACCGGCAGTTCTCCAGGAACCCCAACGGTACACACTGCAGTGGGCTGTGGGCAGTGGAGGTTCCTGACCGGCAGTTCTCCAGGAACCCCAACGGTACACACTGCAGTGGGCTGTGGGCAGTGGAGGTTCCTGACTGGCCGTTCTCCAGGAACCCCAACGGTACACACTGCAGTGGGCTGTGGGCAGTGGAGGTTCCTGACTGGCAGTTCTCCAGGAACCCCAACGGTACACACTGCAGTGGGCTGTGGGGATTGGAGGTTCCTGACTGGCAGTTCTCCAGGAACCCCAACGGTACACACTGCAGTGGGCTGTGGGCAGTGGAGGTTCCTGACTGGCAGTTCTCCAGGAACCCCAACGGTACACACTGTATTGTGGAGCCTGATACTCACCTGACTCAACCCCTTGAGAGCTTGACAATTAGTTAAACCAGGTGTGCTTAACTGGGGTTACATGAAGGACATGCGCTGTTCATGGACACGGAGGGCTTAACGGGGAACTGGAGTTGGGAAAACGACATTGTAAGTTCGGTACCAGGGGAGGGAAAACTATTTTGTATTGGATGGAATTGCCTCAAGGGCCAGATTTGTTGGCCTTTAGTCAACCCACTCCCGTTCCATATTATGCCATAAAACAGATGGCCGCTTTAGACTTTTTTTTGTGTTGTTACATGGTCAACATTTTAAATCAGCGTTTTTATGTTGTTACATTGTAAATTTTTTATTCAGGAGTTTCTTGTGTTGTTACATGGTCAACATAGTTCAGTAAATACTGGTGAAAATCCAGCAGTAGATCAACACAATATTGATGAAAGTACAGTTAACAATGTCGCAAACACCACAAATATCTAATGAGGAAGTTCTATTAATCACAGCACCATCCTATGAGGATTAATCACATCACATTGAGGTTGTCTAATGATGTGTTAATGTTGTGTTAGCGTTGAGGTTCTCTAATGTTTTGCTAACGTTGTGTTAGTGTTCTCTAATGTTGCGTAACATTGCGGTTGTCAAATGTTGTGGTAACGTTGTGGTTGTCTGATGATGTGTTAATGTTGTGTTAGCGTTGAGGTTCTCTAATGTTGTGTTAGTGTTCTCTAATGTTGCGTTAACATTGCGGTGCTCAAATGTTGTGGTAACGTTGTGGTTGTCCACAAGGCTCCATGGTTTATTGCCCAAAAACAAACCATGCCTCCTCTATAAAATACAGTCTACCAGTTTAGTTGGCTGTTGTCTAACATTGGAGCATTGGGTTCATGATTCTGGCTGACCCACTTCAGCCGGGCTCAACTGGAGGCAGTAATAGAACTCCCTCAATCACACCACCTACTAATAACGACACCAACCAATCATGCAAGCCACCCGAAGTCTGGCCCAACCACCCAAAAAGGACAGATAGAGGACAGCGTACCCGACGAGGAGTCGGAGGATTTTAGAGCAAAAGACCAACCATCAGGGGTCATGGACGCACAGTGAGGTAGGCGGAGCTCCACCGGCTTCAGGAACTTCAGGCCGTGAGGACCACACATCACCAGGGGACTCAGCAGGGTCTCTCCTGGAGGGCCAGAGGAGGTGTTATACACTATATTAACTAGAGGAGAGGAGGTGTTATACAATATATTAACTAGAGGAGGGGTGATGTCATCATTTATTAACCAGAGGAGAGGGGATGTCAGATAGTTTATTATGTAGAAGAGGGGGTGTCATTTAATTTATTATCCAGAGGAGATGGGGTGTTATATAGTTTATTAACTAACAGAGAGGTTGGGTTGTATAGTATATTAAGTAACTATAGCTATACAGCTATCCACTGGTGCATGATATATGTATCCAGTGGCAGATAAAGGGTCATTTATAAAGGCCACTACCAATGGGAGGACAAAGCTTTGTTGATATCGACCACCATCCACTAGATGGTAAACCTCTGATGATATACGACACGTACGCACACACACACACACACACACCTTTCTCCTTGTCCAGGGGGGGCAGGATGCTGTTGTCCCGACAGACCTTGAAGTAGATCTCCTGCTCCACGCCCTCGGGGATGGCCCCCTGGGGGATGATGATACTCACGCCCGTCTCGATGGAGCTCAGCACCCCTCCGTTACAGTTGAAGATCCCCCGGGCCGTGGCCACCACTGTGTGACCTTCGTCCTCCTCATCGTCCTCCAGAGCACTGGGGCTACGAGGGGGGGGGGGGCAGTGTTGGTGTCATTAGTCATTTCGCTGAGAGGTGGAGGCGCAGGGGGTGGGGGTGCTGGGGCGTAGGCAGGACATATGACTCATTCACAACAGGAGCGGGTTAGCAGACGCTACGGAGGTTGTCCCGACACCACAAGGTCAAACTGGTGTCATAACTGCGGTTTAGTGGTGCCTGTAACTCCAACAGCCTGGCCTGTATACTGCAGTGTGTGGAGTGGAGTAGACCCCTTATGATAATGAACTACAGGATGTTAGCACTGTGATGTAAGGGCTGTTTTAAAGGCCCATCCTTTATGTAGCTGTACAAGGGGTTGTTCATCTTACCGTTGCTGCTTTCTGGGATCCTTGGGAGAGAGGGAATTGTTAATATGTCATATCGCTACCTGACAGGTAAGGGATAGGTAATATGTTATATCGCTACCTGACAGGTAAGGGATAAGTAATATGTTATATCGCTACCTAACAGGTAAGGGATAGGTAATATGTTATATCGCTACCTGACAGGTAAGGGATAGGTAATATGTTATATCGCTACCTGACAGGTAAGGGATAGGTAATTTGTTATATCGCTACCTGACAGGTAAGGGAAGGGTTTAGTAATGTTATATCGCTACCTGACAGGACAGGGAAGGGTTTAGTAATGTTATATCGCTACCTGACAGGTAAGGGATAGGTAATATGTTATATCGCTACCTGACAGGACAGGGAAGGGTTTAGTAATGTTATATCGCTACCTGACAGGACAGGGAAGGGTTTAGTAATGTTATATCGCTACCTGACAGG
>JACXGK010011588.1:0-15749 GCA_016801125.1 Novumbra hubbsi
GAGGGTTCACCACATCACCTACTGAGGGATGATTACCCTACACCAAGTGTCTGGAAACGAGATGAGGGTTCACCACATCACCTACTGAGGGATGATTACCCTACACCAAGTGTCTGGAAACGAGATGAGGGTTCACCACATCACCTACTGAGGGATGATTACCCTACACCAAGTGTCTGGAAACGAGATGAGGGTTCACAAACTGTTTCTGATTATGATTAAATTGTTTAAAAAGTGTTTTACGTCAGTTTTTCTTTTCAAAGATTGAAAATAATAAATCTGCATAATAAAATGTCTAGTATGTCTGCTGGGTAGACAGCTGCTGTTTGATGACATGAAATATTGTGTCTCAAATGAAACTCCATTTCCTTCAATGTGCACTCATTTTGACAGCGCCTATGTCAAAATAAACATACTTTTGAGAGAATAGGGTGTCATTTTGGATAAAAGCATTGAATCACTGAGAGGGTAAATACATATCTAATTCATATCCCTTACCAGTAGCCAAAAGTATAAATCTATATATGGTCCCTGGGGGCTGGGAACGTCTTCCCCAGATTTTTTAAGAGGAGCTCGTTAATCATCGTTTTAAGGACACAAGAACTCTGAGTTCTGCTTCTGAACTGCCTCTCACATTGGCATCAAACATCATCAAGATACACAAATACAGTAACCAAAGCATGTGTCTTGTTCTACAAAACACATTGTTCAACATGTTATAAACATCTGTTCTCTATGAAAACAGTTTACACAATCTTCGTGGCATCCAGATGTCAGGATTGTTTGTATTCAAGAGCCACCCTACCTGGGCTGATGTGGCATCTTCCCCTGGCAACCACCGCAAAGCTCTGGTTACATCATTCCCAGGGCAGCTGTTGTCAGACAGCTGTTGTCAAGAGTTTAGTGACACACACATCCACCTGTGTGTGTGTGTGTGTGTTGTTAAGAAGCACCCTGTCAGCGCCTCAGCCAAACAAACCACACACCCCGTAAAGACATAACTGAGTTGCTGATTGAAAAACAAATGACTGTTATGAAAGAGAGATACAGTTGTTACATAGTGTTTAAAATGGTCTACTAAGAGATGCAACCTCTCATTGGAATATGCAAGAAACTGTTTGACAGCCACATTCGTAAGATTTATTACGTTTCGTGAAATAACATTAAGAAGTAGCAAGTGGCAGGCAGTGTTTCAAACCACCATCCTTCCGTTCAACAGACAGTGGAACGACGTTTGTAATGGTGGGCTTCTGGGTTTAAAAAGTTCCAATTGATTCAATTTCCAGAGAAGGCATCCAATAACTGGATTAAGTCAAGTATTACTGGAATAATACATATGTTGGTTTTTAATTACATAGATGACAATGACCACTGCATATAGACTTTAATTAGAGCAGGGGTTCCTACCCTGTTCCTGGAGAGCTACTGTTTTCACCACAACCCCTTGAATATGCAGCCTCATTCAGTAATTAACTATGTATTTCTTAGAGACAGGTGTGCTAAATAATCATGACCCGTGATTCAGAGCAACCTTACTATTATAACTTGGATTTGCAACATTAAACGTTATGGTTTGAGTGGGAGGCAAGATTAAGAGAAAAGCAGCGTGAAAGGATTCATCCGTGTAGAGGTTATATTGAGGGTTGGTCAGAATTACAGCTCACATGACAGAAGTGAATCTATTTTAAGAACCCATTCCCAGTGTTATAAATGAACTGTTAATTTCAGTTCAACTGGATATTGTAAATCGACTTGATTAAAGGTTTTTTAGCATTGTGAGATATAATATGAAAATCAGCATTAGGTAACAATTGTATTGATAGTAGTGTATTTGTAAAGTTTTGCAATAGTATATCCAGATGAAGGGAGATGGACCGAGATTTGTCGACATTATAGTGCAGCTATTCAGTTTTTAGTAAGGAGGTGGTATGATGTGGGAAGCATAGTTGTGTGTATCTCTGTGTGACAGATGGATGGTCTCTGAGGGGCGGCAGCACAGGAAGAAAAACGGTTCAGGTGATAATAATGGACCTGGACTTCCTGCTCTCTGCCTGCCAGCGGAGATTGTTCGTGGGTCACCCAGGTAGGAGGGGTCAGCAAATGACAACCAATAGAGAATATTTTGAGATATCAATATACCAAATATACTGAAAAGATTCCCTTCTTGTACAAAATGCAACACATCAGTGCACAATGACTTATTTGTACATACAGTTGGTGGAGTTTGGTGTCCTTTCAATAAATTGCCCTTTAGACAATTTCCCCACATTCCACCTCATCAACAACATCTGTGTCTGTCCCCTATGGCCTCTTCACTGTGTTGATAGGGTTGATGAGACGTCCGACTGTAACCTAAGAGATTATTCATCTGTAACTCATCTGGCTGTCTAACTATCATTCACTCCTGACTCGCTCTCGTGATAAGGACATGATTTGAATAATGAGAAAGATGGAAAGGGGAAGGAAAGAGAACTGGGGGAGGGCAACTTTCTATGTTGGAGGGTAGGATAGGAATGTACCTGCATCAACGTACTTCAACTCTTCCCTCTTTCTTTCTCTCTCTCTCTCTCTCTCCGCTTGCTCTCATCTCCCTCTCTCTCTTCCCTCCTCCTCCTCTCAGGTGTTGCTCTTAAACAACCTGTCAGTATATAAGTTTTGAGGTCTCAAGGAGTTCAGTTCATTATTTCCCTTTTCACAGAGAGTTCGTCTGTCAATGAAAAGGATAGAAGGGTCAACAACTCTACCCGGCCCTGGTCTACCTAAACCAACAACTGTTACTGTTCTGACAGACTTTAATAGATCGGGCACTTTTTCCCTGAGCTCGTGCCTTCCACGCGGCACCTGACAACCTGGCACCGGTCTACCGCTCACCTGGACAGGACTCACCTGGGTATGTGTGATCCAGCTGTTGATTAGTTAGCTAGTGCTCTTTCGTTTGGTGAGGATGCAGGTGATTCAGAATGTCAGTAAAATTGTTACGTTTACGTAATAAGCAGGAACAATATCTTTTTTAATATAGCTACATGGTAGATTAGAGCCAAAGAACAGCAATCAGTGTTTACAAACCAAATAAAGATGTATTTAAATACATTTTCTATTATTACTCTGAATGTGAGTAATAACAATTATTTTAATATTGAATTAAAATGTTTTTTTGCAGTACAATATAAGTACACATCAGAATGCAGGAAGTACAAAACAAAGATAATTTGTATTTTTACGGTAAGCCAATTTCAATTACCCCACTTGAAAACCATGTTATACCAGTTCTCATGGTTCAAACCAGTTCTCATGGTTCTTGCTTACAAGAGGAACAGCCGATCCGATCGGTTAGGTCATTTTCCATTAGACAGTGGATGTGTGAATTAGGTGGATAACACACATCCACTGTTTTTGAGCCAAGTAAAGAGAAAGAGACTGAGACCTCAAGAGAGAGAGAACGGAGCAAGAGGGAGCTTCAGCATTACAGGGACTAGGCCTTTGGAACCTGTTGTGGCAGGTTTTCTTCTGTTTCTCACAGCTTTCTCTTGGGCTGTCATGGGTTGGCTTATAGCCAGACAGAAAGGGAAAAAAGAGAGGCTAAAAGAAGAGAGATATTGGGAATGATATTGTAGCTCTGAAGGCTGCTGTTCAGCTCTGCAACCCACGAGCACGACCGCACTCTTTGTAGTCAATATCACTTCAGCATTGGTCATCACTAGATGAGTCCCTCACCTGCCAGGTGTTCATGTTGAGCCATGGGGAATATGTGAATCTTATCATTATGTGTTTTCTTCAGCTATAAAAGACTGGACCGCAATGATCGACTGACACTCACCATTCTAAGATCCTGTGGCCAATACAAGGTAGAACAACATTGTTTGTGCAACCTGGAGAGGTGAGTTAAGCATCTCTAAATGGTCAAGAATGGGAAAAGTCTGGGACCATATCAGTATGATACATTTACTATCATTAAACCTATCTCTAATTCTAACCAGCGATTGTTTATTGTTTAGTGTGAAATACCTCTGAATTAACACAGGGATTGATTGTACGGCACGACTGGGATTGTGTTGGTTGTGTTTGCTGTAGTGACACTCACGTCAAATGTAGTGCTCTTTGTTTAACCCTCTGCACTTCTGACGGCTAAGGACTTTAGCTGTGATTATTTGTCAGTTACCTTTCTCATGTATCAAAGGCTAGATGAACGCTTGTGACAGAGAATAAGGTCATGTAGTATAATAACGTTAGAGCCATGGTAGTTTAGGACTCTGGGATAAACAAAGAATGGTAGTTTAGGACTCTGGGACAAACAAAGACATGAGATGTTAGAAGGGTTGATATGACAGTTGTCTCTAAAGCTATGAGAGCGATTATAATGACGTCTTTACAACCTTACAATAAACACTCTGGTGATGACAGAATGACAAGGTTCCTGAAAACCTTTTTTGTAACTGAAATAAATTAAGTGAATATTGTATATAAGATTATTCCATATGACACATCTTGAGAAATATTTGTCATTTTGTGCCTTATTTTTGGGGTGAGTAGTAAGTGTTTGTTTTACTGTAGAGTACATGACCTGTCAAAACTCACAGCAATGCTGTTATTTACATATACCATTTGACCATCCCATTATTGGCTCCTTAGTCAGCCCCTTAAGATGCAGACTAAAGATGATGTAAAGAGAAAATAGGCTCTCTGATAATGTTTTAGCCTGGTTCCACAGCAATAACAAATAGTGGGATTCAATAACTACAGTAATTCAGTGATCAAGCAGTCTCCAAATTGTTGGTTAAGTGTGCAAGGGTCCGATATTTTCTTTGATATTAGTTTTTTCTCTCACTGCTGGCTAGTACTTGGGGCATTGGCAATAAGAACACCAGAACAAAGATAGTAAAGAAAAGTACAATTATGTTTGTCCTAATTTCATAATGGATAAATACATTTTCTTGGACCATTAGAATTAATGTTGGTTATGGCAACATCTTAAGGTTTTGAGATCTCGGAAGCAAGCAAGATGTGGGTTAGAATATTACAAAACCTCTTTCAAATGCTTTGAGCGTTTGCTCTTGCTTGCCTGGTCTACTAGTTTATTATTATTAGCTACTTGATGTTATGAATTCCCAGAATGATTCAGAGGAATCAACTTCAATCACACAATTTCACAAATTGTAAATCCAATGAATTGATCATGTGTTTGGCCCCTCTTTAAATGACATTGTGCACCCTCCCCCTGCAAGGATAGTGGAAAGATTTTGGAGATGACCTTTTTCTCAATAAAAAATATTTCCAGATCCTTGAGATTTTTAATTTTCCACATGGATTGCCCTCTTTAATACAAACCATATGTGTTTAATGGAATTCAAGTTTGGGACTAATACAGCCATTGCAAAATGTGGAATTTGTAATTAACTAACCATTGGTGAATTTTGATGTGCTTGAGTTAATTGACTTGCTAGTAGAGCCTCAGGATACAGTTTCAGTCAAGTTTCTGCCTTTAACCGGATTTTTTGCAAAAATGTCTTGGTACATGTTTGATTTGAAGATGTTGTTGACCTTAACATTTAAGTTATTAACAGATGCTCTCATCCACAGAAACCTAGATTTCAGTGCAAATGTGTTCATACTTCTTTCATACAACCAAGTTTAGTAACTCTCCATCTATAGTACTTGGATTCATCTTTGACCACAAACTTGCTCTTGCATCCTCTAGCATTTGTTTTTTTATTCTTAATTATTGCCTTAACACTGGTGAGTAGGAAATGTACGGTACTTATTTATAAAGGTAAACTCTTTCCCTATGGTGCTAGATGACCAAAATGTTTTATATGCATGCTACCTTATACACTATTGGAGCAGGTAGAATGTTAATGCAGATTTGATTAGTTTGATGTCATTTATTTTTTATTCTTTGAGACATTGGAGTGAAAACAATTGACAATTCACTGAAAATAAAAAAGTGACGTACAGTATGAATTGTATGTGTTCAGACGATATGCCATGACACTCCAAAATAACCTCATAGGCATCCAGTGGCCTTTCATGATTTTTGAGATGTCTTTGGAAATGTATTGGAGTCCACCAGTGGTTAGGGTTAGGGGATTGAAATGATTGCACATGATTTAGAAAGCAATGTGAGCACAACTGCACAACTATGGTCCAGGGGAACTCTGAGGTCTGAGGAACTCTCAGTAGCCCGCTGAGGCAGAACTGTGTAGAGGCATGGATCTGGGAAAAATGATTGCTAAAGAACTTCTAAAGCCGTGAAAGTTCCCAAGAGCCCAGTGGGCTCAATCATTATGAAATTGTAGATCTTTGGAACCATAAAAGACTCTCTCTAGCGCCGGCCATCCAGCCATACTTAGCAATTGGACAAGAAGTTCCTTGGTCAGGGAGGTCACCAAAAGAAAAAAACTACCATTTTAACAGCTTCAGAGTTTTTCTGTGGAGAACGGAGTGCCTGTCAGATGGACAATCTCTGCAGCACTCCACCAATCAGGCCAAGATAGACCCTCCTGAGTAAAAGACACATGACATGGCGTCTGAAGGACAGCATCAACCACTCACATGCCGGCTCATGAGTGACACAAACCTGAACAATTTAGGTTCAACATTTTCCCCCTCACACTAACTCCCCAGCGCCCCCCAGCGTTGAGCTGAGCGCCACCTCTCTTCTGGGGCACATCACCCCTGTGAAGGACATCATGCTGCCTCGCTAGTCCTCTTCCACTGCTTCATTTCTAGACTTGAACCCGTGTCCAATCTTCCCTCAAGGGACATGAGCTATTAGCTACTCTGGAGACGTGCTAGACTACCCGGGCAACCTATTCATATATTAACTCTGTTACTGTAAATTGGTTTGTTCCCCGGGTCTAATTTAAAATCTTAAAAACATATTTCGGAATCACAAATCCATCTCCTCCTTCTATCCAGTCTACCAATTAAGAACCAAAGAAGTAGATCAAGGTCATCTGTTCCCTTGTGATCTGCCATTCTTCCTCATCAGTGCAGCTCAAAAAAACAAATCTGATGCTTATGTTAGGCAGGTCAAAGCTCCAAAAAGTTGTTGCTGCAACCAGACAAAAGCTGTATCAGTTCTCCCTTTGGCACTTCACTTCCTCTTTACTCTGATATGACAACGTCTCTCTTTCACTCT
Source organism: Novumbra hubbsi (assembly GCA_016801125.1). NCBI lineage: Eukaryota > Metazoa > Chordata > Actinopteri > Esociformes > Umbridae > Novumbra > Novumbra hubbsi. The sequence goes on from JACXGK010011588.1 coordinate 7,139, forward strand.
TTCTCTCTCCTACACACCCTCGTCTTAATTTCACCTTTCAACCAACTTCAGCAAAAGCTGGCTTTCAATGAGCTAATCTTCACGGGTTGTTGCAGATTTTAATGAGCTGGAGGTGTGTGTGTGTGTGTTTGTGCTTGTGAGGGTGTGTGTGTTGATCTGTATTAGTGCGTGTGAGAGTGGGTGTGTGCATCTATGCGTTCATGTGTCTAAACCCTTCCAGGAACCTCATCCATGTGTCTAAACCCTTCCTGGAACCTCATCCATGTCTCACACCTCGTCTGGGATAAGATAACAGGGGTGTAAACTGAGCAGGATGGACAAGCCCTTGCCCCCCTCCATTGAGGAAGCCTTCATTTACATTTGGTTAACAGGGGGGCGGTCTCCAGGACACAACAGACACGTCCTCTAGGGAGAATGTCGTTGACATAATGGCTCAGCTGGCAGAGCATGAGGTTTGCAATGCCAGTGTAGTGGGTTTGATGACTGTGGGTTTGATGACTGTGGGTTTGATGACTGTGGGTTTGATAAAAGTTTACGCAAAAGCGCAAATCACCCCTCTGAAAGACATCATGTTGCATTCTGCTACAAAAGCTGAATTCAATGGCAGTTGATATGCGCCCATCTACACCATCCATACACCCAGTCTATGCCCAAGTGTGTAATGTACCGCAGAGATGGCTAACATGGAGTAGAAATACCACAGTGCCTTCGACCCGTCATGAACCCTGTAATCTCTGTCTCTCTTGTTAAGGTGACGGGTGCAGACCTAATCCAAAGGACACCGTCATGTCTACAGACCCTCCCAGCTCTACGTTTCACCCTAGTACCAACTGCACCCTGAAAACCACACCTACCCCTCAGACCTCCACCCTATGCCACTGTGAGTCTCCAGGGACCGGCCAACCGCCACAGGTACCAGAACCCACCAGAACGCTTTCACCCAGAACGACTGCAGGTGTTAGCCTTGGCCATGCAACACTCACTCACGTTTTGACTCAGCCCAGAGGCATGCATGCTTTACCCAGATCATCTACTTCCCTGCACCTGCGTTTAGCTACTGCTCCCCCGTTGGTAATTCCACAATCCGTATGGTAATCTTAGCTCATTAGCCCCCTCAGATCATTGAGTAACAAGACCCGGGTTTAGGAAGGATTCATGTAATGGTTTTTTTGGGTCGTTTTGCTTAAGGCCTGCCTGGAGTGAGGTTTGAAAACCAAAATATTAAATTAACTCTAATTCTTCTACTGTGTCCAGATGTATGTATAATCTAACATAAGTAAAAAATTGTATTTTCTGTTGTGAACCTGACAAATTTTACAGTCTTTGTGTGAACTTCAGAGCCCCAGATGTACTTATAGACCTGGATATCTCTCTCACCCCCCCATTCCCCCCTCCCCCTCCCCCCCACACACACGCTCTTTCTCTATTCAAAGAGTTGATGCCCCGGAGGAAAGGGTTGGTTTTATCTTGACAATCACATCTATCTTAGTTTCAAATAATGAATTACCTGCCCGTGGGGCTGTAATGTGGCATTAACAAGTAGAGCTCCCGATCTGCTGTATCTGATCCAAAAGGTCTGCATACCAACACTCCCCACTGAAATGGGCCCCATGGGTTTCAACAGAAATTAAAGTGCATCCCAAATGGCACCCTGCCCTCTAATAGGAAGCCATTTGGGACCCTGGCAAAGCTGGAGGTGTTCAGTAGCATTGCCACATGGCTGGAGATGCCAGCAGGGAGAAGAAAACAGATGTTGCTTAATAGCCACTTAATTAATTATACATTGTACGAATCTTTCCCTCAGTGTGAGGAGAGCCCTCCTGTGTTGTTCACCACCGCCCAGCAGGAGGGAGGGAGCGCCACCTGCAGACGGAGAAATGCATCTGCAGAGACCGTCAGGAGGCACAGCGTCGATGGGGCCACGGTGTCAAGGGATCAAGACTCCGCCTCCGGGTCGGGGGAGGCGGTCCGTTTCCACCCCTACCGACGGCAGTTCAGCGATGGAGGGGTCGTCACGGGTTACCTGGCCCCCGAGACTCATCCTTTCATCTGCCTCGGAGAGGCCGAGGCTCCAGTCAGCTTTCCTACCATACACACATCCAGCAGTGAGGAACAGTCTTCCTGGTATCCGTATACCGGGAGCTTCCAGGATTCCACACTAATGGTATGATACAGTGGTCATCCTCCTCCTAATTGCTATTCAGACATAGTATATATGCCTCTACACGTATCCCAGAGCTCCTACACACGTCATAGAGCTCCTACACATATCCTAGAGCGCCTAAACACCCACACGCACGTATATAATTTTTCTTTGTGGGAACAACATTTTTTATTACCATTTAAAAGCCAATGCTCATTTACCTCCAAACATAAACTAACCAAACCCCTAATTCCAAAAACATTGGACTGTTGTTCCCCACCGGGATCATAAAACATAAACACACATTTACATACACCGTCATTTTGATTGACCCCGTTTCATTCATAACAGCTTGGTTCCCAGCACTCCTACCCAGAACCACCGTCGGCACCTGAGGATCCTTCCTGCTTCCAGTCCCAGAGCAACGCCTCCTACCGCCCCCTCAACCCCCGGCAGCAGGTGACCAAACTACTTGGCCGCAGTCAGCAGGCAGAGAATATTACTCAACTGACTACTGGTTTGAGTAGCAGTTGGCACAGGAACCACTTGCAAAGCGGAGTGAAGCCCAATCACCCTGCCAAGCCAAACCACACGTTATAAACAGGGCTAGGTGGCGAACACGTACCTGAGTAAAGAAGGGGGCTTTGCAGCACAGGCCTCAAGGGTTTTGAAAACTTCACTGTGTACACTCTTTGCAAATACTGTACTGCTAATTAAACAGAAGCTCGTATGTGCATGTCTGTGTGTTTTTCAGTTCTCTACAGAGGTTTATTCTACCAGTGGACAATCCAACAGTTCTCAGTTTGCTGTCCAGGGGCTCCCCGCTCTCCCGCATCAGGACAGCAGCCTTCAGTCTCTGTTCCCCAAGCCCATCTACTCATACAGGTAAACACCACATCAGGACAGCAGCCTTCAGTCTCTGTTCCCCAAGCCCATCTACTCATACAGGTAAACACCACATCATTACAGAGGCCTTCAGTCTCTGTTCCCCAAGCCCATCTACTCATACAGGTAAACACCACATCAGGACAGAGGCCTCTGTTCTCCAAGCCCATTTACTCATACAGGTAAACACCACATTATTACAGAGGCCTGCAGTTTGTTCCCCAAGCCCATCTACTGATACAGTAAAATGCCTTACTTCAACACTCCAGATGAATAGGGAGGAAAGAAAAATGTCTCATAGTGAGACAAGAGTGATAAAGTATGTATTCATTTCTGCACATGATGTTTTCATATCCTGGACCAGGTGGTAAACTCCTATATGTATCAATGTTAAATGTCTTAATATATTGGTAAAAACAAGTTGTTCATTTAATTTGATCACCTTTATCCCTCAGGCTTGCAGGTGTGTGTGACAGAATCAGAAAGAGAGAAGTGTTGTATGCCCTAGATATACAGGGGCGCGGCATGCATAGCACAGCCTTTTAATAAAATCCACTAAATTTAGAACTGACAAATATTGTAAATCAAAATGCTTTGATTTACAATATTTGGCAGTTATATTCAGCATACATATCCAGCAGGCATATTAGTGTGAATTTCAAACTTCTGACTTTTCCCGTCAGTGACTTTATTTGTCAAACGATATCTTGAATGACCTTATTTTCTTACAGAGCTTGTGGATATATCATATCCTGGTTTGTTGTCCCTGATGATGTGCTGTACAATATATGAATCCAACTTTTAAAACGACAGATGTTTTTCTTCCATCCATAGCATCCTTATCTTCATGGCTCTGAGGAACAGTAAGACAGGGAGTCTACCAGTTAGTGAGATCTACAGTTTCATGACAGAACACTTCCCCTACTTCAAGGTACTGTAAGAGGACTCTATAAGCATTTCACTTATACTGTCCTGTTATTGTTTTTGGCCTGAGTTGAGGAGACTCTTAGACCTGGGCTAATGTGCGGTATGAACACACCTTAGTGCTTCTGATTGACTCAGCTCTCATCTCAAGTGACACGCAATGGTTATTACAATTTCTGTGCATTTAGTCCTATCTACTAAGCAAAATCCAATTAGAAAAATGTCCTCTGGCGATAAGCCCTCTCTAAAGACATGGAGAGAGAGAGCGAGAGAAAAGGGGGCATCAGGTAGCTTAGAAGTCAATATTGTTGGGCCAGTGTACAAAGGGTAATTACGAGTTGTAGCATTAGCACACATCAACATATATTGAATAGCTAAAACACTGATCAACGATTTCACCCTCTTGGATTTCATTCAGAAACAATGAACCCATCCCTTCACTGAAATGAAAAAGCATGACTTTCCCTATATTCCTCTGATTAGCCCTTGCTTAAATAGTTGATGGGTCCAAAGGATCATACTGCATGAAAGACAATACATTGTGTAATTGTGTATGTGTGCACTAATGGTGTCAGTCAGGGTTTGCATTATTTTTACTGTAATCAAAATAAAATCTCTAAATCCCCAAAACGTCTTGAGGTATCTACAAATCACCAGACAGACTCGCTAATTTGTGAGCATCCAGTAGTTTCTACAATGCATCCAAATTCTTCAAGGAACAGCAGATACTTGTTCCGAAATAACCTATTGAGTACCCATCTGGCTGTAGACTGACTGTCTCTGGGTGTACGCACTTGCCTGATGTTTAGAGTGTGGTTGAGGAATGAATCATTTAGGAAAACACATTCAATATATAACATACTGCAAAACCTACATCATTGTAATACTGCATTATGTATATTGTGTGCAAATTCGACAAATAAATAACAAGTTGAGTGAACATTTGTAAAAAAAGAAATTTACACTCCCTCTCTTTCCTTCAGACGGCTCCGGATGGATGGAAGAACTCAGTCCGTCACAACCTGTCTCTTAATAAATGCTTTGAGAAGGTAGAGAATAAGACTGGAAACTCCTCCCGTAAAGGCTGTCTGTGGGCCCTCAACCCAGCCAAGGTGGAGAAGATGCAGGAGGAGCTCCACAAATGGCGCCGCAAAGATCCTCTCACTGTCCGCAAGAGCATGGCCAGGCCAGGTACATAGTTAGTCTACATATCATGTACCATCGCTCCACTACACACACACACAGTTGGCGCATTCTTTCATTTACCTTAAGATAGCTACAGCAGGTGAAAGAATCATGTCAAGCTGGAATAGTTCCAGTACCACTGTAAGTCTAGGGCCGACAAGACCCGTGTTTTAGCAACTGACATAAACACAGCTGTGATGCTATTATGGAACGAAGGGAGCAGACTTTTGCTTCAATTTCAAGGCGTGTGCTTTGTTTCAATTGTGCAGAGTTGTTTGACATATTAGCAAAGCACCCCCACCCACACAACCCCCAAGTCTGCTGACTTTTTTGATACTTCCTTTAATTTTCTATTGAAGAGGAAGTCGCATTGTGTTTGGATTTTGTGTGCTTTTGACAACTAAAATAATGTTCTGTGCTTCAGTTCATCTCAGTTTAACGACAGTTTGCTCTCTCTGTCTCACTCTGCCTGTGTGTGTTTGCTCTCTCTTTCTGTCTGTGTGTGTTTGCTCCGTTCCTCTCTCTCTCTGCCTGTGTGTATGTTGGCTCCGTTCCTCTCTCTCTCTGCCTGTGTGTGTGTTTGCTCCGTTCCTCTCTCTCTCTGCCTGTGTGTGTGTTGGCTCCGTTCCTCTCTCTCTCTGCCTGTGTGTGTGTTTGCTCCGTTCCTCTCTCTCTCTGCCTGTGTGTGTTTGCTCCGTCCCTCAGAGGATCTGGATCGCCTGTTGGGACAAAGACCAGAGAAGCTGAAGTTCTTACCTTCCTACCAATGCCAGAACCCAGTGACTAGATGCTCCGCAACGTACAACACAACCCCATCATCCTTTGCCCCGTCCCAGCCTTGTGTACCCCAGAGTCCCCCTCTCAGATGCCCCCTGTACCCCCATGTCTCCAGTCCATCCATGAAAGTGAGCCGGCCAACCAGCTACCTGTCCCCCACCACCGCCCACCCCTTCTCCTTCTATCCCCCCCGCTTACAGCAGCCTCCCTCAGGTGTCCTCTCTAGCGTAGGTACCCTGGGTTCCCCCCTAGTGGAGCAGACACCCACTACCTATGGGGCCCCACGACATGCAGAATACGGTGTTGGGCACGGGACCATGCATGAGCTACTTCTAGAAGGGGACGCCGGTAACGATATTGACGCCCTCAACCCCAGCTTGACTGACATGCAGCTCCACGGTAAGAACAGACAAGTAGCCACAGAGACGGGTGGACAGAGAGAATGTTAAAACGGGTTAGCAGTATTTTCATGCGATCCACGAAACAACTGACAACCTGTTCCCGCTCTTCTTAGGTTACTTGTGGGAGGAGCTGAGAAAGGACAGCATGGCTCCTGATTCTATGGTGGTTGTCGACTCCTCCTCTTCCCAGCCCACCCACCTCCTGCTGGGGTCTAGTCCTATCAATCCGACACCAGAGGTGATCACCATCAGGCTGGAAGAGGAAGAGGAGGACGGTGACGACATGCGTTTAGGAAGTGGAGGTCTATCAGACACCCATATTGATGCAATGTACCACGCAGCCTACCCAGGCATGGAAAGCCTGGCTGGGTACCTCCCAACTTATGCGGGAAACAACTGCATACCACTGCTGTGAGGCCCAACAATGGTGCTCCCCTATAGGGATTCCTAAGATGGATACCTCCCCTAGACCTCAACCTGGTTCTCCAAAAAAACTTAAGGCTTGTGAAGGACATTACAAAAGGCTGTGCTCAGATCACAACCAAAAGTAATATGTCCATGGTTTGTGGACAAGCAGAACATTGGCTAAATCTACCATAAAGTATATAAGTGGGTATGTTTCCAGGATTTATGATAACTGTGTTAATACATATACTCGACTGTGGCTGGGTCACAGCAAAGACATGAGAATGGATCCCAAAATCGATGGCACAGCATATTCAGAGTGCAGTTACAACTAACGTCCCGCAAGATGGCAGCAGACATCTGTAGTGACTGATCTTTCGATATGTTGAGATTTAGGGTATTTTGCTATTCACCCAGAGTTAGAGGGACAGATAGACTTTTATGTCTCCGCGTGCAGTTTGAAGAAATCTGAGGTGTAGTACATTAGCATAGTACAATTGCTGGCGGTCAACGAGTAGATACAAGCGAGTTATCTCAAAAGCAAAGAAATGACTCCGTTTATTTAGGCTTTAAGTTAAAAGACATGGCTCTTTGTCTGTGGCAAACTGCAACGCTACTTTTCATGTGTTGGGTTTGTTTGACAAAGAAAGCTAGCTTGCTCGCTATAAGAAATAGCTTTCTTACTTTCCCGGTCATTTAGTATACAAACCCACACTAATTGAAGAGAGCGGACAATCCAAAGATGCCACAATCCACAAATGAGGAATGTGATTATCAGTACATTTTATTTGACAGATTACTATGTAGTTTTGTCATTCTAACAATGCAGCTTTGGAGTGTTTAGGAGTGAATGTCCCTGCTAGCATCTCTCAATTAGCTTACTACCATCAATTGTATTCCTTTAATCAGTTATAGACAGAATTTCACGTCCCCATCTAAGGACGCGCCCCACCTCTGAGTGTGGTGAGCCGGCGCGCGACATCGCCGGAGTTCTAGTCCTTACCGTTTGTGTTGTCCTGTTTCCCATGTCCTGTGAATGCGCCCTTCCCTAATTCCCTAAAGGTGCAACCTGTTGAGCAGACATATAATCCCTCTTGTGTCTTGTCCATATGTCCGTTATTGTTACATGTGAGTGGAGAGCGCTTGCACAGTAGCACTGCTTTCATATTTCAGCGGATGCGCTGGTTCTCTGTGCCCTTGAGTTTATTTATTATTTACCTGTGTGCTACTGAGCACCCTTTTGTTTTGTTCTCCTTCGGCAGTGATCATTAGAGCAATAAAGACTCTGCAACGCACCTGCAATTTGGTCCAGTCTCTCTCCTACGCGTCACACAGAAATGCAGTGCTAATAACGTTCCTTAATTATTGTACATTAAAGAGTACAATTGGTTTAACGGAATATTTTCCCACTACTGCAATTAGTATGTTACAGTGTTAAGTTTCTGATAAGAAAGTATTTACACTCAAACCTAATAAATATAATTTAGGAATTGGACTTATCTTAACAACTCAACAATACTGTTAGGTAAATGTAATTTCTCTCAAGAGTTTGATAGAGTCTGTCATTATTGCTAAATTACTACTGAGGATGGAAATCAGTATCAAGGCACAGCCAGGCCACAGCCCCCAGGCTGTTCTCAGATTGTAGTGTATGAATTACTACTGAGGATGGAAATCAGTATCAAGGCACAGCCAGGCCACAGCCCCCAGGCTGTTCTCAGATTGTAGTGTATGAATTACTACTGAGGATGGAAATCAGTATCAAGGCACAGCCAGGCCACAGCCCCCAGGCCACAGCCCCCAGGCTGTTCTCAGATTGTAGTGTATGAATTACTACTGAGGATGGAAATCAGTATCAAGGCACAGCCAGGCCACAGCCCCCAGGCCACAG
>JACXGK010011589.1:0-15753 GCA_016801125.1 Novumbra hubbsi
GGGTCTCAAACCACCGCCCTCTTCCCCCGTGGCCGGGTCTTAAACCACCGCCCTCTTCCTCGTGGCCGGGTCTCAAACCACCGCCCCCGTGGCCGGGTCTCAAACCACCGCCCTCTTCCCCCGTGGCCGGGTCTCAAACCACCGCCCTCTTCCTCGTGGCCGGGTCTCAAACCACCGCCCTCATCCCCCGTGGCCGGGTCTCAAACCACCGCCCTCTTCCCCCGTCCAGTCGAGCTGGGCCCGTGTCAGTTGTCCAGCCACGCTGGGCCCGTGTCAGTTGTCCAGCCACGCAGGGTTTGTGTCAGTGGTCCAGCCGCTGCACAGATCGGGCTTTTCATTTGGAAGGTTGGTTCTTTTACCCCAGATACGTGAGATAGGAAGTTTCTACAGAATACGAGTGTGCCTTTCTCTGCCTAGGTGCCACAGGTGTCTCAAATGGCACCTATTCCCTACTGAGGTCACATGACAGGAGTGGTGCTACATAGGGATTAGGTTCAAAAGACGTTCCCTGAATAGGGGCATTAGTTCAGTATTGAGGCTGATGTCTTAGAGTTGGATCATGTGTGAATGGACCCCAATGACGACCCAGGCTGAAGGAGACACTGATGTTATTTTAGGGTTGTAGGTGTTAAACACACATATTACTGATCCATCAAGACAAATTGCCTTCTGGCAACACAATTGCTGTTCAGTGGTTTATCGCTTTTGAATATTTATTTGGGGAAGTACAAAGAATAGAGCATAGGAAGCGTTTATTTTGCATCTTGAAAAAGTGTGTGTTTGTGTGCGCACACAGTACTAGTGCAAGCAGGTCATCTGAAACTCAGAGGCTTCAGGGTCTCGATAGCCAGCTTCACCAATGGGGCTGAGAGAACACTAAACTAGTAAACCTGGGATTACGTCAATAAAAGGCACCCTGGTGTACAGAAGAACAGTGAGATGTGTATTCAATTGAACCCATTAAAATGGTGAGAAAACCCCATAGCGCCAAATGAAATTGTTGTACATACTCACTGGGCCCTGACCGACAAAATGGAGTGCAAATGTTAAATACTGTAAGATGTAAAGCACAAACACATTATGGGCAGATATTAACTTAGCACTACCATGAACACACAGAAGAAAATGGTAAGAATTCTCGACATCGTCCTGCTAGACCCTCCAGACAAGATTCCATGGTTGTTATGTCGACTAAATAAAATGTCCGGGGCGTGTCTCAAATAGTGCCCTGTCCCTGTAATAGTGCACACTCCATTTGGCAGGCACCCTTTGGGCCCACACACTAGTGGACACTGGAAGATGTAGAGTAGCATTTGGGATTCAGGCAGGACGCTTGCTAGAATCACACCGTGACATTTAAGGATACAAACACAGGATTCCGTTGTGTTGGCTTCTTTACATTTTATTTATAAAGCATCTAAAGGGAATTTAATAGCTTATTTTTTCATTGACTTGTGACATTATTGATTCCCATCAACTCTCAAGATAAAAATCTGTTGCTATGCTGTGCATGTTGCTGTGGACCTTTACTGAACTGTCATTACTCTGCGACATGCACAGAATCTAAATGACAGGTAGGCTACAGTAAAACTATTTAATAATTGAATAGAAGTAAAACCAGTGATTGGCTAAAACTATACAGAACCTATAATCTATTTTATGTCCTAAACCGTTAGATGACTTAACGTTATGAGATTTCATTTGCTTTCAAACCCCGGACATATTTTTACAGTTTATACATTTTTATAAATGTTTACAAAGAACTCTGTTTTATATATTAAAATAGTGTATGTATAATTAGTTAATGCTTATTCAAGAGAGTTATTTCATCTTTCGGAGGAACGTAAAGGAGAGTGGTGCTCAGTGATTTGTTACAACTCAGCAGTACTTTTCTTGTTAATGAATTTTTAATATCCTTAATGACAGCAGAAGAATGATTTCATTACCGGATGAAGTTTGGAAAACGCTGACTTGAACTCTTTTGGTGGGCAGACTATTTTAAAAATAATCTAATATAGATTAACACATCATCCTAATGAGCAGTTTGCCTTCAAGGGGGCGATAATATAATGCCAGCTAGCTGTCGGAATCCCATGCAGCAGTGTGGACTTGAGAACTATTTGTGGTCCATTAGCTGAAGGTTTGTTTCATATCTACAAGGCTGTACTTTAACTTGCACTAAACAATGTCATTTTAGCTTGTCACAAGTGCACATATAACTTGACAATGCTAATGTGGCTCTAATTTGCAAACACCAAATCATGGTTTAAGTGGCAACACAGGGCGTTTCTAACAGGAAAATACAGAAAACTCTTTCAACTGTACCGAACGTCTCTCAACACCATTCGTCTCATGCTAGGTGCCATTGGCTATGTCTACTTCAGGGTCAAAGGGGTCATTACCTATACATGTAGCATTTACATCTCCTGCTACCCTTCCAGATTTGTTTGCTGCATGACCTCAAAGAGGCTCAGTCTATGGACGCATTCTGATGTCCCCGAAGTAGTGAATCCATATTGGCCCGTCTTCCCTGGGACTGAGAAGAGAGAAGGCATTAACACAGGAGGGATAGAGAATTAAGATTGTGTCCTCCTGGTAATTTACCTAGTGGACCTTGTGTGCTGCTGAAGTGTGAATCAATTTGTAAAGGATAGTTAAATCTATATAACAGCCTCCCCCCTTCTTCACACATGACTATCCCACGCCAGCTATTAAAAATGAAAGGAAAAAATCACATGGGGTCTTGTGAAGATGGTGATCAAAAGGAAGGATGATGAAACGACCAAGCACTTTGCTCTCTCTAACCCCCCTATATAACTTTCTACAGTGTGTTCTGTGTGTGTGTGTGTGTGTGAAATAAAGAGGCGAGTAGCTAAATTAATAAACAAATAAATTACTAAAACGAGTCAGATCAGAAAGGGTGCAAGCTACGTTAAGACACTGATGTCCCTTGGCAAAATGTTTTATCATATTCAGTTGAAGGAGGAGCCTGTATTTTATTGATTTAAAAAAATCCCACAGGCACAAAAAGGAACAGGCAATGATTAATGTCCCTCTCAGAAAAAGAAATTATATGGAATAAATTAAACTACTGCGGCAGCAAATTGAAAAATAAGGATGTAAATGAGGTTTGAATACTTAATATCTTATAAAGAAAAATAGTCAATGAGGCCCAAAAATGATGAGGGATTGCCAAAGAAACACGATATTAACTCTAATGACTTAGGGTAGGATTTTTTGTACTGTCAGAATGTACCTGTCACAACTGGTTTTCTACAGAGGAAATGAAAAATGAGGTACGATAGACAAATCAATTGAAAAGAGCTAAGAAACAGTTCACATTGTAAAGAATTAAGAATAGTCGAGAGCACAATGAATGGCTGGCATTGAGGAATTTGAATTATTTGAGGTTTTAAACTTTACACTAGCTCTGAAATACAAATTACAAAGATGGTTGAGTCTATTTCTCAAAGGTAATTAGTATTTATGACCTAAAGAATGCCACATTTGACATGTTACTACCGTGTTAGTGAATTAATCTGGGTATTTGGCTGAGGAACCAGACACTATACTTTTCTGCTCAATAAAATACTGTCACGGACGTGGAGTAGATGTTGTTTTTGCAGGTAACGATACAAAATGTAAACAACACGTATTTTCAATTTTACATTGCAGCTTTGTGCTTTTTTGATTGGGTGCCTGGACACTCCATCCATCATGACATCACAGCACAAAAGGGCAGAGGTTGGGGTCAATTCCATTTCAATTCCAGTCAAGTACAAAAACATTCCAATTCCAATCCTTTTTTTAATTGACAGGAATTTAAATGGAACTGACCCAGACCCTGCCAAGGACAGACAGCAAACTGTACACAAAGACACAATTATCGTTTTTACGAGCCCATACAATTGTTTGGGTAATGTGCCGTCTCTGTGATCCCTAAGACTGGAGCAGAGAGCATGATATTTAAACAAAGCAGCCTATATTACACGCTGATTTACAGTGTGGCTGACCTCAGAGCCTCCTCTGCTCTAACGGCCTGTTAGGGACAGAAACCCACGCAGACGGTTTGAGCACGCTGGATGTTTTACCCTGCAAGTTCTACAGCCGTCTTCTGGTGTCATGCTACAGTATGCTGTATTTTATATATATATATATAGTTCTTTATTTTCATAAAGAACCCCCAACTGACACCACCCCCCTCCTGTTCGCCCCCTCCGCACCTCCTCTCTCTGTGCCCCCCCCCAACCCCAAAAAGACACCAATGTTGTTGTTGTTCTCGAAGATGAAGCATAGCGTCAGTCTCTTGATATGCCATCTGTATCTCTCGTCACCCCGCCTTGAGATTAAGTAAGGTAGGGTAACCATGCCTCCACATACAGGGTTTTAAACATCTGCGCCGGGCTGCTGTAAAGTGATACTGAACAGTTATAATTAAAGGTTCCGACTGAGAGAGCAGTGTTTAATGTTGAGCACCCCACTGCTATCCCTCTGAAGTAATGGGGTGCGATGCCAGAACCCCCCCGCCCCACGCAACACTACCCACAACCCGCTGCACCCCCCATAAAATAACCTACGATCTGTATACCTTACTTCTGGAAGGTGGTAGGAGGATACACTGATACCACAGATTTATTACAAGTACACTCCATAGTACTATAATGCTGTCACTATTACTACAACCACTACGACTGTTATTTGCATTGCTACTTCTACCGCTGTCCTTACCACTGCTGTTGTTACTATTAATACTACTACTACTTACTACTCTAAATCCTCTTTACTGCTAATACTACTACTATCACTACTTCTAATTATACTACTGCAAGTACCTCTCAAAAAATTGATGCTACTACTGCAATACTACAACTGCTAGTACAACTACTACTATGTACGACGTACTAGTACTAGCGATTCTATTACTTCTAATATTCCTAACTGATGATGCTACTACTACTCCTACTGCTACTACGACCTCTACAACTCTTTACTACTGCAACAGCTATTACTAATAAAAGCAAACTAACAACAATATCCCCCATAATACCACAGCAACTCCTATATTACTCCATAGAAGTACATGTATCTACAACTCTAACAACAATATCCCTCATAATACCACAGCAACTCCTATATTACTTCATAGAAGTACATGTATTTACAACTCTGACATGAAAAGCATCAAGCTCCTACTAAATGAATGACACTGGACTGATGCTGGCATGAAAAGTGCAAATACTACCACTAGTAATACTACTACTAGTACTATTACCACCACTACTAGCATTACTAAAACTACTACTACTATTACCACTACCAGTACTAGTAGTACAGTATTAATAATAAGTACTCTGTAAATAAAGCCCATTTCATACGACAATAATCAAGATTTAATCTCCATTATAATATTTGTTGATACAATATTTCCACTTCTGCTTTGCTTTTGGGTCTTAGTTTCTCAACAGTATGTGTATTTCTGGACCAAAGTGAGTGATGGACCAAAGTAAGCCTCCCCTAATGTTTGATGTTGGATGTGAGGACAGGCCGTAATAATGGATTCCAGGGGTATTTAATTGGATAGCAGTTGAAGATGATGAGGAAGGGCCTGGCTAATGGCCTAGGATAACTAATAGAAGACTGTGTTTGAATAGGATGACCTTTCGGATGACAGTCAGAGAAAAATATACATCACAGGGTCATAAATCACACCCACCACACATCAAACAACACGTCACATGTTACGTCCTTGGCAGTGAAGAACAAACAAGCACTTGGTTCAGTCTGAGATGGCATCTTATTAGCCCACAGATTGAGATGGCATCTTATTAGCCCACAGATTGTATTACCGTGGACAAATGTTCTCATTGTGTTGAAATCAAGGTGTTTTTTACTAAACTGTGCCAAACCTATCAGCTGGCTTTGATTGTAATGAAACGTCATTCTGCTTCTGAAATGCAACCCCCACATTGGTTCTCAGTGGATGTTTTTAGAGATGGTGTTCATCGGTGGCTCTGACGGACATCCAAATTGACAACCTACTCTCTCAGACATGGCAAAACCAAACGGGAAAGGGCCTCTTTCAACATCAACCACCGCGGCGTCTAATGCCGGAAAATAAAGCCAGGGATTATTTTGTAGAGTAGCGCGGCAGAGTTAGGGTGCTCCATCCTGTCGTCATTGAGACGTTCTTCCTGTCATCCGCTGACAAGATTACACCGTGGCTGCGGCTCGGCTATTACATGCAAAACCGTGTACATCCTCTGTCGAGCAGGGATATTCAAACTGACACCTTATAACAGGTTAGACACACACACACGACTATACACTTCAGTCAGGCTTCTACCAGCCCCACTCAGAGCCTTGCCCTGATTTAATAAAATCCCTGTGGCTTAGTAACTTAATTCGGTGCCTGGGTCCCAACGGACCCCTGCGTCCTTGTATAGCGCACCGATGGGACTCATAGGGCCCTGGTCAGAAGTAGGGCGCTACAATGCGAGATTTGGGACGCCCCCCCCCCAATGTCACACAGAGCGACGTAGCTTTAAGGTTAAGTACTTCTTATAAATTGGCTGTAGCTCTGGAAGGGAGCGCAGGGACCCTCTGGGTGAAGTTTTGCTCTGAATTAGTAGCCAGCCTCTGGTACAGCATAGCAATGATGTTCACAAAAAAAAAAAAAAAAGAAATCAATTACCTTTTGGACAATTTTATTTACAAAGGTTAACCGACAGAATTACTACTCGCCCGTACGTTCGGCTGCAGCTGGGCGAACTTTGGCGTGTAGCTCACAGCCCGGACTCATTATAAATCCAGCCTCAGTTTTACAAGAACGACTTTTCTCAGTTACCTGTATTAGAACAACGCTGGACTCTTGAACATGTCAGTAGACCACTGAAGATCTACCGGTAATGCGTTTTACCCAAGGTGAAGGTCCTTGGCACCACAAACCCTTTCGATATGGTGCACTACATACAGTTATACTGAACTACAACTACAGAGGACGTGTCCCTACGCTACTTAAGCAACTCTCTAAGAATAGAAACACTTACGTTTGCATTTCCTATGTCCAAAACGCTACTCAAACTCTGCTAAGCCAACACAGCCTCGTTGAAGTTTTCCGCTATCAGTCCTTTCGCTGATCGTCATTAGGAGGGTAATGCTGTACACCTGTCTCTGGACTTTACGAGAGGCTGCGCATTTCAGAAGGTAGTAAATTACATCTGTGCCGTTGTCCCATAAAACAATTCCTATTACTGTCACCTTCAAACTGCTGCCGCAAAACATTCAAATTACTTTTTAATGTGTCCATGCTTTGTTTGAGATTTATAAACATCAAACAACATTGGATTTATTTTACATTTACATAATATTGATTTGACCTGCACAAACAAAGATGTTATATTAAATCAGTACCCATATACATGTGATAATATATTAATTCAGTACACATATACATGGGATAATGAATGGAGAGAATCTGCAGATATTTAGCGTAAAGCATAAACCCTCATGACTCACAGCATTGTGTGGAATACAAATCTCTGGTTGCGCAATCTCTCGAATGGCTTAATTCCTAGAAAAATAGAAGTCACTAACTCAACTAGCAGCCCCAGTTAGCTTGCAGATGCACCAGAACCCTGTGGGAGTCGCTAGGCCCCGATGAGACAAGGGACTCCAGGTCGACAATATTTATTTTTCAGTTGTAACACCATTGCAGAAATATAAATAAATAAAATCAAAATCTATAATACAACCGATTTTCATGTGAAACCGTGAGATTTTGTTGGTTTTCTGATATAACATCTCTCTCTCTCTAAATCCACATGGTGCGGAACACACACGTGTGAAAGCAGGATGCGACCCGCATTTGGCCCTTAAGGACACTGTAACAGTGAAACTCTGACATTGAATTTATTTCCCTGAACCTATAAGCTGTGCCTGAATGAGTTTGCACCGTGTGAACAGATAACACATCTCTCTATCTCTCTCTCTTTTCTCCATCGCTCTGTTCCCCTCTGTCTTCCTGCACCCCTAAACAAACATCGAATGCCACGGCAGTGGGGCACGTGGGCACAAACACTCCAACAATGGGCAACACGTACACACGCGCGTTTCAGCATCGCCGCGGTGCCGGCGCGATGCAGATGAGGTTGTCAAAACGTTTCGCAATTTGTTCGCTGCGCTGAGAAATCTCGTCGGGCCGCTGCGGATAGAAACAGGAAGTACGGTGTTGAATTGGCGGCGACGGTACCTCAATGTATTAGAGTATACACAGGAGCAAAACCAACATATTACTCAAATGGGGATATCCTGGTTTAGCGTGCTTAACCCTGCATGACGCCCGGGCTGTAGAGTTATGGGTAAAAATAAAATGTGCACCATATACTGCATTTAGAATGTATAGAGGATATCTGTGGGTAGGATAGGATATATTTAATGTAACTCATGCATGTGTATTAACGGTTTAAAACAATGGTATGTAAGACATCACCTGCGTTTGTTTTAGAACACTGGCCATGATGGTGTCGAGATTGTTGGAGATAAAAGGACACTACGGAGTCCAACTGTCCATTGGACCTTTAACTTTGGAGTGGCCCCTCCCGGCAGCGGTCGCAGGGACCTTCTCTGTTCTTTGTCCTGTTTGAGCAGTTTTCTTTTCTTCAAGTGGGAGTGGGGATTCAGAGTGCAGGCAAGTAGGTACTTCTATGAAATGAGACAGTTCTTTTCTGGCTTTCTCAATCACCTTTCTCCCAGCTGCACTTACAAGGATAGACCCCATTATAAATCAGTACTAAAAGCTATACAACAGAATTGTTAGTGTTTCAAGGAATGTCACTAGTAAAACAAAATCTTGCATATTATTTTATAATACGATTCACGTGCATTCATGATTTCATATTTTATCGGAAGATCCACCCAATAAATCCGACGCTTATCGTTTTTTGGGTCACAGAGAATGGAGGACAGAAGAATTAGGATACACTCTTATGTTCTCTGGTTTCTCCCATTGGAGAAACGTGTTCTCCATCTCATTGAACTCCAGCCATCAATGCTAACTAGCCCTTCATCTGAACTCCAAACCTCAAGGACATTTCCACTTTGTTTTTATCGTTGCAACCCTCCTGTCAGAGACTCATTTAGACCTGGTACACCTGGTGGTTCAGTTACCAATGATGAGAGCAGAAAACCAACCAGCGCTGAACCCGGGTTCGATACCCATGAACCAGAGAGACCATCTTAATCTCTTGAGGATCAGGCCAACTTCGTCAGATTTGCGGAATGTTGTAACTCTTCAATTTCAAACATTTTCATTTCAAGATCCATTTGCGGTTCTGCTTCAGCTCTTTGACAGACGGCATCATGTTCTGAAGCCATTATACAGAAGGTCACATGCCTTGCTCAAGGTCACAATGAAATACTTTTCTCATTGGCAGTTGACACTGCATTTGCTATCCTTGGTTTACTGCACATTTTGGAAGACATATGTACACCCACTCGACTGTCTCTTTTTAAACATACTTAGAGATGTGGATATGAAATTGTCACCTAAGAAATCTGATCTTACGAGTGTCACTGACCTAAGGTTGGCACTCAATTATTTATTAAAAAAAAAGGACCCCTAGTGAATCAATAGCTGGTGATGCCCTGATGTTGGCTGAAGTAACTTCATGCTGCAGTATCTTGTTACTGTTTATTAGTCTCTAAAGTCAACTGGGAAGATTTTTTGCCCATTCTTGTTGACAATACTGCTTCACCTGTGTCATGTTCAAGGGCTTTCTTGCATGCTCAACTTGGCCATTCCAACCTCCTCTTTGTAAAACATTGTTTGTTATGTTTTAGATCATTGTCCTGTTGTGAGGACCATGTGTGTTTCAACTTTCTAACAGACGGCATCACATTCTTCACAAGAATACTCCGGTACAATTCATAACTCATGGTTGACTCAATTATGGCAAGTTGCAAAGCACCCCCTGACCATTATGCCACCACCTCCATGCTTTTCAATTTGTATGAGGTGATACTAATCAAAATCTATGTTTTGTGTCATCCAAACACAGCAGCCTTTGGCTCACCTGTCCAGAGTACATTGTTTCAGTAGCATCAATAACTTTTTGTTAAACCTCGGATAGGTTTTTGTTTTACAAAGATCTCGGATAGGTTTTGGTCTTGTCATGATGTGTTTACACACACCCATGTGGTTGAGAATATTCAAATCATCATGGAAGGCTGAAACCTTGCAAGTTACTCTATATGTTTTTCCAGTTCATTTGCATGTGTTTTTAAGATGATAGTCTTTGCCATTTTATGTGGCGGTAAAGTTAAGGGTGTATTCACTTTTTCCACATACAGTTATTAGATTTCTGCTTATTTTAATTACACAGATGGTTTTCAAAGACAATGAAATTAATTGGAATTTGGCTCAACAATCCATGCTTCAAAATTATTAAATCATTAAAATTAATTTTGAGGTTTATTCATAGGGCACAAGCTAATACTCATTTTATCTCGATGGCTTTAGCGCGTACATAGTATATTTTAACCCCTGAAACATAACTTATACTTATCCAGATTCTTACAAAAAAACATAAGCAACACACACAGAGCAGAAATCCCAAGGTATTTTCTTGGTGCAGAGTCTTGCAACATATAGAGGTGACTCTCCTGCTCTGAGAGAAGAGAAAACTTAACTTAACAGACCTATGCATTAAACATATTGTAGAATACAGTGTAACATTCATCACTGTCATGGAGGGAGTTTGTATAAATTTAAATGCACTGAAGCGTGCTGAGTATTTTTTTTCTTTCTGTCCTTTGTCTATATGTATGAGTGTGTGTACATGATATCAGTATAAAACAGCCCAAGTGTTTATTTGTTTGTTGTTGTTCTTCGTAAGAATGTTACTTGCTTACAGTTTCAGTTACACGGTTGTAACTGTCAGGTATTCCTTCATTCAAAAACACAGCTGTTTCAGAATATTTTTTTTCAAGCATTTATGTTTAGGATTGGGAAGTTTGGTTGGTCTAAAAATCTATTCAAATGTCAACTCAGTCTGTTCCAAAAAAAAAGAATTGTATAGAGATTTGTTGGTGCGGCTTGTTCACAAATGTAGGCTGGTTTAAAAACAATCATAGCTTTAAGTGTTAGAATGTATTGGGGACCAAGTCTTTGCCCATACTGGTGTCTGACAGTTTAAACATTAAAATAAATTACCTAACCTTTCCAGAGCCCAGTGACAAAAACAGGAAAAATGAAAGATAATGGGTTATTATTCAGTCAGAGATCCTATACATAATAATGACATCATCAATAATGGCCGTGATACTCCAGAGCTCCTGCGGCTCACAAAAAAAGAAAGCAAAAAAAAACATTTAATGGAATTACTTTTTTTGAATCATCAGTCCTAGTCCGGTCTTTAGCTATTCAGCTGGAAACAGAGAGGGAAAGGGAACAGAAAGAGTTTTTTGTTAGTGTGTATTTGTGTGCGAGGGAAGAAAGGTAGGGAAGGAAGGGAGGGAAGGAAGGGAGGGAAGGAAGGAAGGGAAGGAAGGAAGGGGGTAGGAAAAGAGAAAGAGAGAGGGAGAAAGTGAATGCAAAGAAAGAAAGAAAGATAAGGCCAAACAGACCAGGGGAACGTATCACAAGTCTGTTTTCAACCTCTGTTGGTCATAAGTCAATTTGCCAAATAACACAAGCAGAACCGCACAAAGCAGCCACATCAGTACATGCTCAACGTGCACAGCAGTAAGTGGCCAATAGACTTTCAAAGTATTGCGGCGCTCGCCTGACAAATGCAATGAGCAGCCGTATCCCTCAGCCCAGACACAGGTTGCCAGCTCCTGCCGGGGGAGGCTGAAGGCTGGCCGCGGGGACCCTTGGTCCACCACCCCTCTCCGGAAGCCCAGGTGGAGCCGCGTGTAGGGTGGTGGGGACACACTGGGTTCCTTGCCAGGAAGGTGGAGGAGGGAATGGCATGTGGTGCATTGGGGGGGGTTGGCGTGGGGGGAAGATGTCGGGAAGGGGGGGGGGGGGGGGGGGGGGGGGGGGGGGGGGGGGGGGGGGGGGGGGGGGGGGGGGGGGGGGGGGGGGGGGGGGGGGGGGGGGGGGGGGGGGGGGGGGGGGGGGGGGGGGGGGGGGGGGGGGGGGGGGGGGGGGGGGGGGGGGGGGGGGGGGGGGGCGTGTGTGAGGCAATCTACAGAACAAATGAGGGCACTACGGCCTGTCATATTTCACATTTTCTTTTTTCTAAATAAGACAAAGTCCTTTACTGCGAGGAGCCGGGCTGAGCGGTCTGGGCTGGGCATCGGCCCCAATCGCACCCTCCTCCTCGTCTCAGTGCGCACTCAGAGGTAGTGTACTGGTGAATGAAGTGGCATTTGGGATGCGGCCAGAGTGCGGAGCTCCTGGGGCAGGAGTAAACAGCTGGGGAGCTGCGCCTCCTCTACTTCAACACCGCTGCAACGCGCTCCAACATAAATCTGCGGAAAAGTGATTATGATGAGGCAAAGTGATCAAGCAAATGAAATATCTGAAGCTTGGGCATATAACTCAGGGACACGAGGCTGACTTTTATAGTCCTCGGGTCTGGAAGAGCCATACCTACCCTGTCCTGGGCAATTTGCTGTTCTTATGGCGTCGTGTTCAGGCCTTTACTCAGAGTAAATGTGTGTGTGTGTGTGCATCTGTATTTGTGGGTGTGTGTGTTTGGTTTTTGGCTGGGTATTTGAACACACTGAATCATGTTTATAGTGTAAACACGCAGTATTGATGTTTCAAAAAGCCCAGTGTGTATGCCTCGTTCTCTCTCTACCCCGTGTCTTCCCAAACAGCACACATGATGTACACGGGAATTGATCTGATATCCGACCCTCATCAGAGCCAGTGAGTCAGGGTTGTTTTTTTGGCCTTCTGTTTGGCCCGCTGTAAGGCATTTCTGAGCAGTCAGTCAGGCAGTGTGTGTGTGTGTGTGTCTGTAAGTGTGCCAGTCGGTGTGTCTGCCAGACCGCAGCTCTTTGTGTTGTGTTGTTGAGTCTATATATCGTGATGATCTTGTGATCATAACTGGATCAATACATCCGGTGAGGCAGACAGCCGAAGGTGAGCTGCCTCACCGCTCTCCTTGGGAACGAGGTTGTGTTTGGGCCCTCTCCATAAACACACAGCTGTGGCCAAACACACACACACACACACCTGTCCAACTGAGAACTCCACAGTCTCTCGTTCTGTTCTGTGCCCCACTTGATTCCCTAATTTGATCAAGAAAAGTGTCGCATAAAGCAGTTCCATAGTCATAAATGAGAAATATGTGGATTTTATGAACTGTAAATGAGTGCCCCTTCATGGATGGTTATTTTAGTGTCAAAATATATTAAACAAATATAAAAGAGAAAAAAGACTACATCGATAGCTGGTTCTACAGAGTCAGCATTACAGCACAGTCACTCAGCTTCCTTGTTTGTGCGATTAGCATGTTTTTACGAGCGGCTATTTGGATGGATTATCAGTACTGTTGCTTTGTAATTTACTACGGTTTTGAAGTCAATGGTATGAAAGCTGGAAATTTTCTTAACACTTTTAACACGTTTAATGAGCTCCTTTGCAATGTCAATAATCACGGTCAAATGTCCATGGAATTTCTGTTCGGTAATTGTGTTAATGCGCAGTGAGAAGTAGTACCTCATCCCGGGTATAAGATCTGATTGGATGTTTTCAGACCTGTTCCGCGTTATTCTTTTACACAAAAGGAGTGCGTCCTTCACTGTAATGCATTTAAAAAGCAATATATCAATTTACCTGAATTACAAAATGAATCTTCCTCACACCACCCCCATGCATGTGCTGTTAAACCCAAGCGGTTCCATGAGCACATGGGTAAACGCAATGAGATGTGTCTCTTCTGTTAAGAATAAAATTGGTTAATACAAAGCCATGTCGGTATTGGTAATAACAATGTTCTCTCCGCAGTGACAAAGACAAAGTGCCGGGTTCAGGCGGAGCGTACCAGCCGGAGAGACAAGTGATGTCTGGAGGTGGACTTTGGGAGAGCATTTGAATTCCACGTCCAAGAAGAAGCAGCCCGTCATTAAAAAGCCCTAATTTCTGTGTCAGGTAGACTTACAGGTAATCGATCATCTTGTCAGAGCGGTTTATTTTTTGTGCTCCCCGTTTCAAAGTGAATTCTACTTCTTTCCAATTAAACTTGTTGCTGGGGGAAAAAAAATAAAACGTCTCTGGCTATTAAAGGTACATTTTGCCATGTTAGGGTTTTCCAGCCCTACTGAAGGAAGGTAATTTGAGGCAAAGAAACCCACGGGAAATGCAAGTGACTTCAGGGTCATTTTCTTCCCGTAGAAACAGAACTCTGCTCGCCAGAGGTGGTCATTGACTGCCGAGTTTATCTCAATATTATCTCAATATTATCTCAGTATGATCTTAATATTATCTCAGTACGTTTGTGACCACGTAATAAATATCTTTTAATATGATTAATTGAGTTATACAAAGTATCTCAAGTTGGTCAGTATACTCTGTACATAAGGCATATTTGCACTTTCTCTCTCTGTCGTGTTTATGAATTTTCATAATTCAATGTGTTGTCCTCAAATATTTGTTATCATTCCAATGACAATTAATTGATTTGCTTTTACAAGTGGTTTATTTTTAAAAGCATTATATCTTATGAAACAGCATCCGCATCTGTGTATGTTGTCCCCGTAAGTTTATCTCTGTCCCGTGACGTAGACATTGCGTCAGACAACATTTTTCTGGCCCATATTAAGCAATTTGTTCCATCCTCTGTGGGCCCGAACTTAAACCCATGAGTGGCAGGTGCTTTGGGCTACGGAATGGGCTGTTTGCGGGGAGGTTTTCCTGTTCTGTTCCTTCTCTGAAAGCTTCACTCAACCTGACACCCATCCATTGGGTCCTGAATGGCCACCATCTCTCTTCAACGCGATGTGCTCCGACCAGCCAAGCATCTCCAGCCATGGAAATATCTCTGCATAAAAACCATTTATTGGTACATCTCTAAAATGTTAACGGTTGTCAGCTTCAATTCCCTTTTAAAGGACCCCTTTTCCTCACCTGAGGATAGAATGCCTGGTTCTGGGGGGGGGACTGTCAGAGTCCTCTTCTCCCTGACAGACAGCGACAAACCTCCGTGGCCCGCCAGCCCAGCTGGCTCAGAGGGACCGGCGTGGAAGCTAATGCTCCTTTGTCCCTGGGTGTAATTTATTTATGTGGCTAATCTTCAGGGGGTGGAGCAGCCTGGTGCAGAGGTGTGTCATTTCACAGGAAGTGCCAACGGTGGGACCAGCGACCTTGCGAAGACTTTGCCCATAAAAAGCGGTAATTCGTTTCAATTATCGGCTGAGATTGGTCTTGTTTTATCAGTGACATTAATGAAGATTGTCAAGACAAGGGGGAGTGAACATATCCCAGGTAAAACACCGGCCCGAAAAGTTTCAGGTAGAAATGAAATAATAAAAAAATTATCCTTATCACGCTGCCCTTCAGTTAGAACTCAGAACACCCTATTATCCATGAGCATCATTCATTCTCAGGGTCTTAAATCTCTGGCGTTAACTAGTGTAAGATAGTCAAGTGACTTTCGATCGCCATTCAAGTATTTTCAGTAGTTTTATGTTCATTCAGAGTTGGGTGAATGTTTCTCTGGTAGACACCAGTTAACCGTTTGTAGACGTTGGGGTGGATGAGGAGGGCGGTGCGGTGGGGGGGGGGGGGGGGGGGGGGGGGGG
>JACXGK010011590.1:0-15746 GCA_016801125.1 Novumbra hubbsi
ATGCTAATAAAGCATGTGTGTCTGTATGCCGATGCTAATAAAGCATGTGTGTCTGTATGCCAATGCTAATGCTAATAAAGCATGCGTGTCTGTATGCCGATGCTAATAAAGCATGCGTGTCTGTATGCCAATGCTAATGCTAATAAAGCATGCGTGTCTGTATGCCAATGCTAATAAAGCATGCGTGTCTGTATGCCAATGCTAATGCTAATAAAGCATGCGTGTCTGTATGCCAATGCTAATAAAGCATGCGTGTCTGTATGCCAATGCTAATGCTAATAAAGCATGCGTGTCTGTATGCCGATGCTAATAAAGCATGCGTGTCTATGCTGGGCATTTTGGAAGACCTGCAGGCTGTTATCCCCCAAAATACCAAAAATGTTTGGAAGGGCTTATTTGTTCCCCGGTAGTGATCCTTCTCACAGGGATGGACTGTGGGTAAGGATGAAATGTGTGTAAACCTGCCCAACCATCCCCTTTGGTTTGTAAGGGAAAATGTAGTATTGTTTCATGCAGCTTTATTAATTGGGCCCTTGTAAGGTTTGTAATGTGATTTTTTTTTTTAATGCCCAATGTTTTGGCTCTAGCTGGCCCTATGTACTCTGTATATTACTTTGTTTTCCTTAAATGATTTCTAACAACATGCAAGTAAAAAGTGCATTCTATTAAAGGGATCGCTTTCGAGAGGCTTGTCAGGCCAATAGTACCAGTATTGTGCTCTGTAAAGCGTGTGAATAGGTGAGGTCTTAAGGGATTGTGTGTGGTGTTACACCTCACTACTTAACAAAGTGAATGTACTTCTTAATGGATGGCTTTGGGTCAGAAAAACTGAAAATATGTTTTTATCATAAAAACATGTTAAATTGTGTGTAATCTGAAAACGATGTGCTTGACCACCATTAGCATTATCCGATATGGACATGTCACAGATGGCTAAGATTATTTTAAATGTTCTTATCCAGTGCTTTCAATATGTTTTTTTTTTGTGTTTTTGTTTAACCAAAAATACCCTTAATATGTTTCACTGAAAACGTCAATGTTGATTTTAGCAAAACACTGTTTAACATCATTATGGCATAGTTGAATAAAGACTTGATTTGAATGGAATCCAAATTCACGTAGTTCTGGTGTGTTAAATTTGAGTGAACCTACAATGGGTCTGACACAAAAGGCATTTAGTACAACTGGCAGCCTGAAATATTTATTCATCACCTCCCAAAATGGTTCATAAGATTTTGACCAATTTATTTGTAGAAAAGAAAATGTGGGCTACCTTTGCAAATGCAGCTTCTGTAGAACATGGAAACATTGGGGAGGAGAACTAGCAAGAGTGTTTTAATTGACAAATGAGTTAAGATGGGTAGAAACTCAAGACCAATTGGTTTTAGGACGAGAGATTCTCCAGCCTCCACTGGTCAAACTCTGCTTCATCCAATTCCAAAAATGTTACAACTACATTAGGTAGATGTCTTGTTTGGGGACTACAAATAGATGTGAAATAATTGCAGTAAAATAAATCCCTATTTAGATTTGGTTCTAACACCCTGAATGTCTGGGTAATCTGGTCACAATGCGGACACAACTGTCACAATCAGAAATATAGGTAGGATCGGGACATATGTCCCGTGTTAGCATTAAGCATATACAAGGCTAAGTAGAGAAAGACTCATTGCCTTTTCAGTCATACAACATAGTTTTCCAACATTAACACTGAAATGTACGGGATTGGCTGTTGCCTTTAGAGTAGTAGTAGCCAGGCAGAAGCGACAGTTAACAAAAAGCCTGTCGAGCCATGTGTCCAACAAGCCAATCTCAATGATTTCCTGGAATAAAAAGCATGTGATAGCTATCAGGGACCTAAATTAGATCCACAAGGGTTCAGCCATGAATGAAATCGGACATGACCGATCGATCGGCAGTATGGAGAAAATGCATTGATCAAAAAAGTATTGTTTGCCACCATGGAAACACTACAGGCTCTCTAAAAGATTCACATGCATTTACATGCACTTGTATTTGTAAATCTGAATATTTACGCATGTATAGAAGCTGTGAATCCTGAACAGAAAACGTGATGGAATCCACCGTTAAGTTGGGTTCATCAGATCATCTTTAAAAATATATTTTTTGTCCTTTTTCTTTAACCAAAGGTCACATTGCGATTTTGATCAAGAAAGCTGTGTTCATGGAAAAACAACATATACAAAAAACCAACTACAAAAAGTCTTACCAACTACAACTATAGCTGTAATTTTATAAGTGTAAGCAGTTAGGAGGATAACATTTCAAAAGTGTGTTTTTCCTGTGTGAGTTTTTACTGTTCACACAGAGTTGACTACATAATAACCATTGGCAGGCATATTAATACAATGCAGATATATTTTATAAATTGCTGGGTGTCTCCTGTGAAAGGAACAAAGATGCAGTCAATGCAACAGAGGCTTGCCATTGCTCTGGCTCAGTCTGTTTATTGGACACAACCCATCATATTACACAGGCATCACAGGTCAGAGCTCCACTGAGGGTCACAGGAGTTCCAGGTCCTTTGGAAAAAACAAAGAAATTGACAAATGAATACAAATTTGGGGCGGTCCGCCATTGCCTAATGAGCCGCAGTGCTACCCACTACCAGCTGTCTGTTCACACTGCTGCAAGGTAAACATCAGTGGATAGTACAATTGATTTCTCATGACAGACTATATAGTTCTGTCCAACCCAGGACAGCGGTCTGCGTGTTTTGTTTTCTTGGCTGTGGTACAGCGATGGTAGCCCTGGTTTATTAGGTTTTTTGCAGTTTTGCAGAAGATTAGAAGACAAAAACACAATGAGACCTGGATTATATCGAACAGCAGAATATTTTGTTCTAATATAGAATTATGCAGTTTATGTACATCTTATTTTCAAGATTTGAGGTAAGTTTACTGATTTTATTTGAGATTGAGTTTTTACATACTAATGAAGAGAAATGCGGGAAAACAATTATCACAACATATCTTCCAGAGAAAGAAAAATTTGATTAAATTAATTGGCGTAGTTATTTGGGCAGATAATTTCATCTGTACTTTTTAAATATATTTGTATTTTATTTATAACTTAAATAGATAGTTATTACTAATTAATGATTACTAATCACAGTAGGTGTTAATGACATTTTCATAGTGAGTCATATTTATCTCATCAATTCTACTTTTATGATTGATGTCTTTGGGAATGATCTTTCCATGTTTTTCCATGTATTATTTGATAGCTAAAAAAAAGACAAAGCCCCTGTTTCTGAGAAAAGTTGAGTAATGAGGCTGGAGAAATTTTATAACTTTGAAATTGTACTTACATTACAGTCTTGACCATGTTTTGAGACGGTAGAGCACAACTTTCAACCCTTTTCCAAGGAGGTTCTAGTATATTATGTTTTTTTATAAAACCAGGTGAGGGAAGATCTTAACTAAGAAGTGTCCTAATAAACCAATCAAGCACAAGGTAAAAGCAAAAACCTGCCAAGACTGCCCTCCGTTGAACATTTGACACCGGTGCTGTAGTAAACCAATGCAATATTTTGATTACAACAAGTAATTTAATGCTGCTTTTAGAATTAGACATTCTTCAATATTTAATAGATCAATATTGTAATCTAAAGAGTCTATAAAATGTATTTAGACATTTTAATAACTCATAAAGTTAGATTTCTTTAAATTTTTCAAACTATATTCTCACCAAATTTGGGCCTGTTTAGAGGAGACAAATTAAGTCCAGTTTGACAGACAAATCTATTCAATAGAACTTTAGAGCTCTATTTATTACCCCCGGACTAGTTTTATTCTTTGTCTGTGAAATTGGTAACACGCTTTCTCATGTCAATTCAGCAGGACCCGTGTGAAGATGGGAGATTGGAATTTTCTTGGTGGGATCTTGGAGGAAGTCCATATTCACTCTACCATGGTGGGGAAGATCTGGCTGACCATCCTGTTCATCTTCCGGATGCTGGTCCTGGGCGTGGCCGCGGAGGACGTGTGGAATGACGAGCAGGCCGACTTCATCTGCAACACAGAGCAGCCTGGATGTCGCAACGTGTGCTACGACTGGGCCTTCCCCATCTCGCTCATACGATACTGGGTCCTCCAGGTGATCTTCGTTTCCTCGCCCTCCCTGGTCTACATGGGCCACGCAATATACCAGCTGCGTGTTCTGGAGAAGACCCGCCACAATAAAAAGGCGGCGCTGCGTCGCGAGCTGGAGGCTGTGGACGCTGAGATGGTTGAGGTACGGAGACGTATCGAGAGGGAGATGAGGCAACTGGACCTGGGCAAACTGAACAAGGCCCCGCTGAGAGGTCCCCTGCTGCGTACCTACGTCGCCCACATTGTCACCCGCTCCGTAGTGGAGGTGTTTTTCATGTCGTGCCAGTACCTCCTCTACGGCCACCGCCTTAACCCTCTATTTAAGTGTGAGAGGGAGCCCTGCCCAAATGTGGTGGACTGCTTCATCTCCAGGCCCACGGAGAAGACCATCTTCATGATGTTCATGCAGGGAATCGCTGCCGTTTCCCTGTTCCTCAGCCTCTTGGAGATTATGCACCTGAGCTACAAGAAGCTGAAGAAAGGCATCCTGGACTACTACCCACATCTCAAGGATGACCTGGACGACTACTACGTCAGCAAGTCCAAAAGAAACTCTGCTGTCCAACAGGTTTACATCGGAGGCACCGCTGCAGGCCGCAAGCCCACTATCCCCACGGCACCGAGCGGGTACACACTACTACTGGAGAAGCAGGGCAACGGACCCACGTATCCCCTCCTCAATGCCTCCTCCGTATTTGTTCCCATTCAGGGGGACCCAGGTGTCCAGCCAGGCTCAGATAGCCACTGTACGGACAGCAAGGAGGGAGAGCTGCCAAGTCCTTCTGGGCACAACAGCAACTCCAACAACACCAGCAGCGAGACGACCCACTCTCCCACCGTGGACAAGCAGGATGATCCTGAGGAGCTTGTTGTCCACCCTCTGCCCCATCCCATGGACCGTTTCCCCCGCCACACAGACCGTGTACTCCACCACGTGGGCTTCAAGTCAAGGGGCTCCGAGTATCCCACACTTCCCGTGGCGGATGCCTCTTCCTGCCCCAGCCTTTCGGTCATTGCGCGGAAACCACGGAGGGTGAGTGCACCCTGGAACTGTTCCACAGTGGTAGAGGGGAATGGCTCAGACAGCGGGGACTCCTACCCTGGGACCATAAGCATGAAGCCACGTTGTAGCTTCACTGCCAGGGCCTTCTCTAAGCCAGACCTCAAAAGACTGAGCAGGCCCCAGACCCCGGACTCAATAGGAGAGCTAAGCTCAGAGTCTCGACACAGCCATGATGGCGAAAGCCCTCCTATCTGCTCTCCCAACCGCCGAATGTCATTGGCGAGTAGCGCAAGTAGCAGGCATGCTCCAGGAGACCTGCAGATCTAATCGCTATATAACTTATCATCATGTCAAGACACATGTCAGGGAGCTGACATTTCAGTTCAGCTTACCTTTCAGGGAGCACTTTGCAAACAATTTTCAAAGAAACGTTGTCAGTTCTTGTGATGTTTTGTCTGTCTGTGAAGTACACAGTATGTACGTTGAAATTAACTGCAGTGGACCAAGGCAACGCTTTTTATTAGAGTTTGGTAAATACTTAATGATTGCACCGGTGATTAAAAGACTTGAAGCCAAACAGAATTGAAATATGTTTTTTTACATTTAAATTTACATAGTTTTTTAGCAAAACTAAAGCTCAGATTCTCAGCACAGCCAAAATAGAGTATATTTGTAAAAGACGATGGCTTTTACATGTATTTCAATGATTTGTTGCCACAATTGCTTTGTAAACTAGAAATACGTTTGTAAATACCAAAGAACACAAGATATTTACCAAATTATTCACTAGGAATCGGCCAACTCAAAGACAAAATGCAACTGTCATAGGTTAAAATCTGCATTGAAAAGTATGTCCGTATAGTATCAACGTTGACTTGAATACAACAATCTTTAGTTTGCATTCCTGTCCCTGAACATCATGTAATTTGCCTAAAAAGGTGTAAAGGATTGAAATGTTAATGACTGATGTTGAGAATAAATGTAATAAATGCATCAACCAAAATGAATTTGCATAAGAAATATTTGGTGCAAATAGGCATTTATTGACTTATAAATTGGAGAAATGGATGATGCCTTATGAGGACTTGTACAAAACACAAATACACTGCCTTTGCAATTCAAGATTCTACTATTATTGTTAAACAAAATAAAATAAAGAAATAATAGATTTACATTACATACCACTTCCAAAACAGTGGAAAACTAATCACTATTATACCAACTACTTTACTCTGGCGCTCCATCCTCAGGTTCTGGTTTATACTGCTGAAGCTGTAAAACAAAGTAAAGAAAATTCAGGTACAGTGCCCATAGAAATCTAACTAATCCACATGTTGTTTACAGAGCCTAAGAACTTTACGTGTTTACATTAGGAATTTTACCACTTCCCAACGCAAACACCAAACCATTTTCCCACACATTTTTGTGAAATTAAGTTATACAATAAATATACAAAATGTAAATATAATAATTGAAAGTCTTAGCAACCTCATGGGATTTCGTTCTTATAAGACTGAGAATGGCCTTTCTTATGGGATTTAAAATCGATTTTCTTTTGGGAATCAATATGGCCTTTCTTATGAG
Organism: Novumbra hubbsi; assembly: GCA_016801125.1. Lineage (NCBI taxonomy): Eukaryota > Metazoa > Chordata > Actinopteri > Esociformes > Umbridae > Novumbra > Novumbra hubbsi. The sequence goes on from JACXGK010011590.1 coordinate 6,703, forward strand.
ATCCAAGAATGTCATTCTTTTGGGATTCAATACGGCCCTTCTTATGAGATTCAAGATGGTCTTTCTTTTGGGATTCAAGATGGCCTTTCGCATGGGATTCAAGATGGGCAGAATTGAAGAGCTTGGGATGCTGCCATCACATGCATATTTTAACCAGTCCAGCCATAAAAGCCAGTAACTCTGCCAAAGTTGGCCTTTTAGTAGCCTTCTTGATCAGTGTTCTACTTGCTCAGACATCTAGTTTGGAAAGAAAGCCTGATCTAGATAGAATCTTGGTGGTGCCAAACACCTTCCACTCTTTAATAATTACTCTGAAGCTGTTTAATGTGCACATAAATTATGTAATTCACAACAATTTAAACACCGGTAGAGGCAAATTGTAAATGTAGGGTGCAATTGCAAGACTGTTGTAGTTTTTTTTATGTTATTATAAGTAATTTAATTTGCACAATAATACGTGTAAAAACTCCTAAATCAAAAGCCAGAAAATGTAATGGGTTTAGACTTTCTATATTCCCACAGATTAGGATAAAACCTAGTTTTAGGAATAAACCAGGTCAATAATAACTCCATTTTGGGCTTCTGTTTTTTCCTGACCCGGTTTCTGAGGTCTCTGTTTTCCTCTGTAAGCAGATCAAACTTCTGCTGCAGCTCAGACAGCTCCAGACGGAGGGCCTCGGTCTCTGCAGGCTCCGCCCCTGCTACACCAAGGTGGTGCTTCAGAAAGCTGTGGTTGAGGTGAAGGTGGATTGTTGTTGTTGATAATGAAATAAAGACATTATTAAGACAGAGATTGTTGGGGCATTATGGAAAGTGTCCTCGTCAGGCACTACCTCAAGGGGGGCGTGTGTTCCGGGTGAGGCAGTATTGCCGCTAAACTGTTGATAGGATACTGTGGCAAACTCTATAAAGAGTTACGGTAATTTTCCTCTCTAAATACTAGGGCTCAACTAATATTTACATTACAATAAGTGCATTCCTCTTACTGTGTTTTTGAAAACCAACATCTGACAATCATAATTGTACAAAAAAAGTAGACTTTCCTGCCTCAAAGCCATTTGTTGGCAAAGTTAAGACAACTATTTTGGTGGTGGGGGTAGATGGATACACAAGTTAGTTACTCATGCTTGTTTTACATACAATATTTCTAACTGAAAGTCTCAAAATACTATGTCTGGATAAATGCACCGTGTCCTTCTGAAAAACATTTTGGTTGTGCAAATGTTATGTGCAAAGTTTCTGGTGACAAATAACGATAGGTCCCTCCTGTTCAGTTTAAAGAAACAAGGAGGGAGAGACCAACAGAAACTGTTTGAACAAAGTAGCCTTGAATGACATCAGTTGGTTCATGTGTGTGTTGATATAAAAATAAAAGGATACTCCAAAGCATTATTGGGTTTCTCTGTTTCTTCATATAGGGCCACCAACACTGCAAACATAATTGGTTTTAGATGTTTAGGGTGTTGTTGTTCTATGAAGCCTAAGCAAGTGTAAGGATTTACATTGTTGTAAATTAATTGTTTTACAATATCAAAGTGTTTGATACAATATTGTGCCAGAAAGAGACCTACCATTGGTAAGACTGTCCAAAACTCCAGATTTTTCTAGATATCTTCGAAATTGTTCTCTCTTGGATTCCGAAGCCTGCAAAAACATATATTTTTTTGTAAAATGTGTCTTGGATTGGGTGCTTCAATTAACTCAACGTTACCAGATACTAAGCAAGCAGAATGGTTGACAATACAGTTTTACCACAAACTTGTAGATTATGAGAATGCCACTGTTTGAGTGAGCGTTTCAAAGTAACGTTAGCTTCCGTTGCTACAAGCAAAGCTAGCCTACGTTGAAACAATGTGTGCAAAGGACATGAACGAATCGAATCTTCACACAACGTTTGTTCATTGAAGTATAAAGTTTTTATACTTACTCTGTAATGGGCCATTATGGCAAATATGAAACAGTAGCGTTATTAGCAGTCTCAGCGGCTACATATATTCTAGCAAGCGCTTGATATTTGGGCGTGACTGCAATTTCTCTCTGTAACGGTTGCTATAACGACAAAAATAAAACAGAATCAGAATATATTAAACCGAAAATCTGAAGTTGCTATTATGTGTGTAGTAGTGTGTAAATGAATATCTTTAGTATTGTGAAAATAGGACAAAGATTGATAGCAGTTTGTTAATTATGCCATTTTCACAATACCCACACTACATTTTTAGTCGTATATTACATTTACGTATAAATTGGTTCTTGGAATAAATTGTAACTAATAACGCCTCGTGGGCTTCCGATAAATGGGGTTTCAACCTACGCAAAACGTACAATAAAATGATCGCTTGTTTTACACCAATGTTTGTAAAGGAAGGAAAATCATATATATATATATATATATATATATATATATATATACATATAGATCATCTTTCAAATGTACAGATACTTATTCACATACTAAATACATGTCTTTAAATACATAAGCTGTATATAAAAAAAACCCTGCACTTTAACGAAAATAGCTCATGGAGTTTGCTTAACATATTTTGAGCTTTTATTGCAACCAAGTTCTCTGGTTCCAAGTTCTATGAGGCAAAAATATAGCTTTTAGTCACTAAACCCAAATGTGGTTTTCGCATAATCATGCAAAAAACAATCCAATCCCTACTTTTAAAGTATGTTGGTTGATATGCGATGTGCGGGTGTTGAGCTTCCAAAGGCCCTGAGAACCTTATTAGAATACATAGCATATTGCCAAAGAGATTTTAGAATGAATCAGTCTACCTCTGCTAGGAGGTTGAAACTGGTGGTTTGTTGGATCTTCTAGCAGCTTTTCTTCAGATACATAAATGGCTCACTGATAACAGCATCAATCTTGGTTTTTTTTCTGAGTCCCCTGACTTGATGCTTATTGAAAACCCTGTGGGGCGAGTTGAAGGAAAAAAATCACATTATTTGCTCGCCTTTACAGGTTGTTATACATGTTCGATGTGTGTTAGAATATAGCATTATAGGTAACGGTTCTGCTGTCAAGTCAGAAAATGTATTACAGGCCAACAAACTGTATACACAGTAGACCAACACCGTAGCATAGTAAGGTGTCGGTATGTCACCAAAAAGGTTTAATGCCAACATCCTTAACACCACCGAAGTAGAAAACCATGAGAATGATGGGGCGGGGACAATGCAGTTTATGGCGGAAATGTGTAGTTGTAGCTGGTAGAGCTAGTTGCAGCTAGTAAGTAGTTGAAAAACGAACATTGAGGTTCTTGCGAAGCAGAATGAACGGTATATCATAAAATAATGACGCCAAAGCTGGTACTAACATGCGGGTTCGTATTAAGTAGAGAGTACATTGAATAGCGTAACTATCGTCTGTGTTTGTGTCACGACTTCGATTCCAATAGGCAAGCAATCCCAATACGCGTTAGGTAGCTACGCTAGTAGTTAGCGGTAGTAGGCTTGTAGCTATCTAAACAGACCTGAATTTGACAAGTGAATTTAGTTTACTTCAGCTATCGTTGATAACTTTGAAGTTGAGAAAAAATGTCGATTCAGTATGAGGAGCCTGCATTAGCAGGTAGCTACAGTGTTGTAGAGTCTTTCCCGAAGGATTTTGGATACGGAGTTGAGGAACCAGATATCGAGGAGGAGAACACTACGTCAGGTGACACTAAACCCAGGATCCTGCTGATGGGATTGCGGAGAAGTGGAAAATCATCCATTCAAAAGGTGTGTTTCTGCTAGATTTGCCTTAGCTGGTAGTATTGTTTTGTTGGTACACGATTTTATCTTCAATGTTATTGAATGTATTATACATTTGTGTTTCCGTTTTTTTGGGACATACTGTGGAAAAGGTGGAGATAGAGTTTATCTCAAATAAGCAACTATGTTTGGGTTCCATTCCGCGGTACTGGACAAATGCACCTGAGGCAGTGTCTTAAACTGCTAGACCACCCTAGGCAACCATTGATTGAATTTCTTTGTGGCGCTCCTCTGTTAGGTTGTTTTCCACAAGATGTCGCCAAACGAGACATTGTTCTTGGAGAGCACCAACAAAATCTACAAAGATGACATCTCAAGCACCTCTTTCGTCAATTTCCAAATCTGGGACTTCCCTGGTCAGGTGGACTTCTTCGACCCTACCTTTGATTATGAGATGATCTTCAGGGGCACAGGGGCTTTGATCTTTGTCATTGATGCTCAGGTAAGAGCTCAGGAAAGATAATTTACTCTTATGCCATTTGTGCGTTTAGAAGGCAGATCTGGTTAATCTTGTCTGACAACCTACTGTCAAACTTGTCTTTATTTCATGGTAACTGCTTCAAAATAGACATGCAATTTTTTTAAATGATTATACTGCTTTTGTAACCAAACTTGTGGTCACTCAGTTGCATTTGTCTCTGCTAATGTGGCTGTCTGTTTCTTTTCTTGGTTTCATCAGGATGATTATGTTGAAGCATTAGGAAGGCTGCATCTCACAGTGTCCCGGGCCTACAGGATCAACCCGGAGATCAACTTTGAGGTGTTTATCCATAAAGTCGATGGCCTGTCAGATGATCACAAGATAGAAACCCAGAGAGACATCCATCAAAGAGCCAATGATGACCTGGCAGACGCCAGTCTGGAGAAGCTTCATCTTAGGTGAGTGGAAAGACGCACCTTGATGAATGTCGTCTGTGCACTAAATGTTGAACAAACACTGGCAGTTCAACAGGTTTTTGTGTTTGTGGGACTAAAACTTTGGTAAAATAAGTTTCAAAGATAATTTCAATGTGATTTGAATTCTGTCTCTTTGTGTTTTTCAGCTTTTATCTGACCAGCATCTATGACCACTCCATATTTGAAGCTTTCAGTAAAGTTGTTCAGAAGCTCATTCCTCAGCTACCAACATTGGAGAACCTTCTGAACATTTTCATATCAGTATGTCTTTCTTTTAACCACTTGACCAATGAGCCGATTTATCAATGTTCTTAATAATGTTTCTTATGTAAATATTTTGTTTTTCGGGGCAGAACTCTGGAATTGAAAAGGCGTTCCTGTTTGATGTAGTCAGTAAGATCTACATTGCTACAGACAGCTCTCCCGTGGACATGCAGTCATACGAGCTTTGCTGTGACATGATCGATGTTGTCATTGATGTCTCTTGTATATATGGGTGAGAGAGACCATTATTCTCTTCAGAATTTCTGTAGTGAAAATCTAGTGATTTTTTTTTTCAATTACTCTATACTTGCTTGGGGAATGTTTGACCAAGTAATTAAAACACTGTGAATATGCGTCACTGCTTAGCGTGTTTCAATTAGAGGCATACGTGAAAGATAATTTTTTTCATTGCAGAGGTCGACGTAAAGTTGTGTATTACTGTGATTGTGAATAACATTGAGTGGCCATCTGATTTTATTTTCCCTGCAGCCTGAGAGCAGATGGAAGTGGCAGTGCCTATGACAAGGAGTCATTGGCTATCATTAAGCTGAACAACACCACTGTGCTCTACCTGAAGGAGGTCACCAAGTTTCTAGCCCTCGTCTGCATACTACGAGAGGAGAGCTTCGAGAAGAAAGGTAGGAGGACAGTCACGGCACCGTCAAGTAAAAATATACGCTTAGCAGATGAGGCGTTATATCGGGCCCGCAACTAGCGTAAATATTTTCATAATCGATGAGTCCCTTTATTACTAGGAATGTATTGTCGAATACTGAAATACAGTGAATGCAGGTGTTTTTTATATATATATATTTTTTTTTTATATAAAGTGTTTTTCCTTATTCTGCAAATTGCTCTATTCAAAACCACTTGCTCTCCAGATGGTCTTAATAAGTTTTCAGTGTGAAGTGCAGAAGAATTCAGTTCATGTCTATCCACTGGTGTAGCTACGGCCTCTGACATTCTGTTCAGTCTTTATTTATTTGGTTGTGTCCCACATAGATCTAGCTAATCGATGAAATCGACTTTTTGCGTTGCTAACTAATTATTGACGTCTACTACCCTGTCGCTTAATTGAGGCAGCCCTAGTCTCATCACTAGTTTTGGAGGATTCACTTTTTATCATGTTCACCAGATGATCAGGTTGTTTGAAACCTGGGTTGATTTATTAGAAATGCAAAGATTTCCACTCAAGATCCATTCTGGATCCATTCAAGTTTGACAGCAAGAGGTTGTGATAATATGGGGCACATACATGTCATAGTACTGTCACTTTTACCACTATTGGGCCTAGCTTTAATGTTAGCATTATCAGTTCTCTGCTGACGTTCCCCTGTGTTTTCTTTCAGGGTTGATAGACTACAATTTCCACTGTTTCCGCAAAGCCACCCAGGAAGTGTTTGAAGTGGGGTCCTTGACTCAGAGGACAGGACTGCTGCAGTCACAGACAACCTCCCCCCACAACAGCTTGTCCAACTTAAAATTTGGTGCATTAAATGGAAGTGATGTTTAGAGGTATAGAAGAAGAGCAGACTGTGGGGAGCGCCTTATCACACTGAGAATGAACAGGGACCTACCTTCTGGTTTACTTGGAGTATCAACGGTGTGACACGGGAAAGAGCGTTAAGGATGACACTTGGGATGCCGTTTTTGGCAAAGAATGGAAAATGTATATAACCGCTGGAATGGAGAATTGAAACCAGCAAGCACATCTACTGTAAGCACCTAGAGGATAGGGATTGCCTCTAACCACTATTGTTTGATGGTATATGATAATGTTTTATACAAACAATTGGGGTCTGTCTGAGCACAAGTCATTTAAACAGGTCACTATCTGACACCCTCTCCATTATTTCTGGCAACGATTGATTAGATATTGGGAGCTGTATCAACCAGAGGCATAGTTTGAAGCCTGCATTGATTCTGTTTTAATCTGTAGCCTAATCCACTATAAAAGTTAGTTTAGCTGTAGACCAGTCCCCTGTGCTGTATAAAACATAGTTTGAACTATATTAGTAATGAAATGTGTGAAGGTTTGCTGAATTGTCTCCATGTCACAAATTCCTGGGTCCAACTGTTTTTACATATGTATAGTTTCTGGACATTTAATATTTAACTTTTGCTTGCCCTATTATGATTGGGGTGTTCAGACCTTACATGGAATGGTTTCTGAATCAATTACCACCATCATGGTTTATAGAGGTTATCACTGCTTACCCCGAATCCTACTCTCAACATTGTGTACTCGTGTAGCCCGACTACCCATTATTTTCACTCTACAAGCATTTGTTTTATGAAGCAATTGATAGAGCTGTGCTATTACGCTCTGGGTAGTCGGGCAACAACAGTAGTGCACTATGTATGGAACAAGAGTGGTATTTCGGACATGGACCATATCGTACTGTGTAGAGTTTACAGTACTTCTAGTTGTACTAGCTTGTCTGTATTAAATAGGATTCAAATGGAGTTGTAAAGTGTGTTGGTTTTACAGGTTCCGTGGCTCTGTAGTAATTTATTAGTATGCATCAAAATGGAGCCCTATTCTCTATACAGTGCCCTATAACTGGGGCTGAAGTAGTTTACTATAAAGAGGACCAAGCATTTCTGATTAAACTTTGTCACTTGAGGATTTCACCACTGTGAAATGACTGCATTGGTCTTTGTTTTGCTTTTGAGTGCAATGGGAGTGAATTGTTTTATCTAATTTGCCAGATGCTACAAGGTTTTCAAATATACTAATATTGTTCAGTTAGATATGCATTTTAATTAGAGGTGAAATATCTCCCACAATTTTTTCTGAAATTGTGAAATGCATTAAAGATATTTTTTCATTTAAATATTTCCAATTTTTTTTACTATATCATCTTAAGAATAGGTAACATTTTGGACCCTATACAGCAGAAGTCTAATCTTGAATGAATCAATGTCTAGAAAAAGGGTTGAAAAGCAAGTAACTACTAATTCAAGGCGTATTTGTACAATATGACCTTACCTCATTGGCAGTTGCGCAAGTTGAAGCTTGCGTCCACTACTAATCCATTGTAGTTCCCTACTGGAAAGCTAAATTCTTACCAAAGCTATTGCTTCTGCAATCATCTTCAAAGATAAGCAAAATTAACTCCACAGCCCGACACATTCCCAACCCCCAGCATTAACTACAATGTTAAATATTTACTATTATATTTGTCTTTCTAGCACAGATTTTATTGTTCCTACATTGAGTAGGGTGTAGCAACTACTACTGAGCTGTTTGCAGTGAACCAAGACTATTGGAACTAGGCCCTCCATTGTGGAAAAATATCTGACATCATGCGAATACATAGTGAACTTGGATGTCTGTGTTGTGTAAACAGACCCATGTAAGATAAACAATTATATGATGACAGAGTCAAATGGTCCTATTCCCCGCCTTGGCTATGGCTTACAAAAGAAGCACACGTACACAGCGGTTACAAATATCGATAGCAGGACCACTTTAGAGAAAAATACAATTGTGTGTTGGTAAAGAAACATATACCAAAACACTCAAGTAGTGGCGGAATAAATGTAACAACACAACCTCTCAAAATGTTTCAAGACCACAGACCGTAAATGCTGTCACAGAGAAAAAAGTTGCGCTGTATTCATCATTACCTTTGTTTTTACCACATGACCAGTATACATTTTTTTATAATATTTTACACATTGCATTAAAAATTATATGAACGAGAACAAGAAAAATAAAATGCCACTCATCATTATGAATATTATTAAAAAACCAAGTCCATTCTCCTGTCCCTGTCTCAGACAAAAGTTTTTATGCTGCTATATTATTGTGCCGGGGGAGCAGGGCTAGTTCTCCTCCACAACTCAATGTTCTCCTCCATAACTCTTAAAAATGCACTCTTTAACAAACTCTCCTTGTCTCCTGTTGCGGTTCAACTAGAAGGACGCGAGGTCTCGGCCTACACCTGTGGAGTAACAGGCCCAGAAGACCTTGTCCTGAGCCCTCCTGGTTTTGCTGCAGAACAAGCAGATACCTGACTATTCCAGCTGCTACTCTGCTGACCCCCCCTCCCAACCTAGATGATCCTGACGATTCCGGCTGCCACCAGGCTGAACCCCTAATCAACCTACCCTGG
>JACXGK010011591.1:0-15749 GCA_016801125.1 Novumbra hubbsi
AGGTTAGGTACCACAGCACTGGGGTTATGGTTTGGTGAAGGTTAGGTACCACAGCACTGGGGTTAATGTCACATCACTGAAGTTATGGTTTGGTTGAGGTTAGGTATCCCAGTGCTGGGGTTATGGTTTGAAAAAAATATGGAATGGGTTTGAACTTGTGACGGTTGGAGCAAAAGTCCAGGCTGTGCCCACCCATCCACCATCCCGTACCCAAGATCTGGTCTACTGAACTCTTACTGCACTCTCCACTGACTTTCAGTCTCATTGTACTCGCTTTAGACACTTGCAGTACTATTCTTCCCTTCCTAAACCACCCCGCACTAGCAATTGCTATTCTGGTCTTGTTTGGTAAGAGAAGACGAGGAGAAGACAAGTCATGTTATGGTTTAAATTGTCTTGTAAACGCTAGAAGCAGGATTCTGCACAGTGTCCCTTTAAGAACACTATCTCATCCAATCCTCTCCTCCATCCTCCTATCTCTGTCTCTCTCCTTCTGTCTTTCCCCGGCTAGGCAAGCTGTGTGATTGACAGACGACACCTAGTGTTAAACCCTGGCCTTATGTCCTGGGGCAGTTCAACCCACATTTGTAATAAGTTTGAAATCACCAAAACAAAAGGTTACAGCCTTGGATTTATCCTCTTCTCTCGTCTGGTTCTAATGACTAAGTGAATGTGTTCATACATATTATTTCCTTATGTAGCATAGAGGCTAAACCACATTTGAACCCCACAATATAAACAGTTAGACGAGGCACTCATACAAAGACACGTACAGCTACTGCATGCACTTGAATATACCTTGATAACTCAGTAAGAGTATCTATGCATCCTACTCAAAGTACAGAAACATTTGAGTCTTGTACTACCTTGGCCATGGCTTGCTTGCTACTAACTATGGCAACGTAAGCACTCACTAATGTATGTCACTCTCGATAAATAAAATTTCAACAAACTAGCATTGCTTGCTAAGGATAGACAAGGTTATGTTTTGTGTTAGGGTTAATTGAAGATGTATTGATCTGTAGAACATTTACCTATGGACTATCAGGACTCTTAATAGATTTACCAATAATTATCATAATTCCTAAAGATGGCGCCACAATACTGATGCATCACTTTTGTGTTCCAAAAAATAAACTCATGTTTATGCATGTGTCACAAATAAACTCATGTTTATTCATTGGTCACAAGTGACAGATTCCTATTTCTAAAGGTGAAACCATGGTTCTGTATCTATGGATGAGAGAAATATAATCTCACAGAATATTAATCCTCTGTGATTATCAGAGGTTGAACACCACTAATCTACATATTAGTATATTATAATTATAAGAAATTAGGATTGAAAACATATGATCATTGATAATCTGATGGATGTGGAATTTCCACAAAGCAAAAATGTGGCACTAACCATAGAATAGTTCTGTTGATAACCCGACTCAGAGATTAGAGCATCTAAATATGGACATTACCATCATTTAGAGAAGAGAAACTAATTGGCTTGTTTTTTCAGTGAAATTGACCCGGAATAAAAAGAGAATATTAAACCACAAGGACAAAATAATGTGATTCCCTATTATGTTTTTATCTCACCCTGTCTCCAACAACACTTATGCCAGCATGTAGATCCACTCAGTAAGTGGAGGTGTTGGGGCATCCATGCTGCATATTAACTGATGGACCCTGTAAACGGCCTACCTGAAGAACATTTTTGACTCGTCTCTGTGGCTAATACGATTATGACATTTTAGTTGATTGTTGCACAAATAATTGAAATGAACAATTTAGTTGTTTATACTGTAAATGTTATTCCTCTATAATATTGTAATTGTAACCTAATAAAATTGCAAAACAACACATGTGAAATAATAATGTTGAGAAATTACATTACTGTGCTTAGCAAAACAACTCTAAACTAGGTTTAAACATACTGAGAGTAAGAAGTTTTAGTAAATGATCGGTGCCTGTTACCTTCTGCAGAGCTGTGAAAAAAGATCTTTAAAAGATGTTGCCAATAAAATGGGTGCGATTTGGCTCAGATAATCGGGATCAGTCTCAACTCTTGTTTTCAGTAAGACCTGTCTTGCATGTGGTAGAGAGAGGAGGGAGGTTTCACTGTATTCCATAAGTGCAGGATCATATTACTGATTATTATTTACTGTGTGGAGGTTCTGTGGTCTCTGTGTGTTTACCTTTTAGTTTCCTTCTAGGTAAACATACATTCAAGGCTCCAGCTGCGTTTATGAACCAGGGTCAGGCAGGTCAGGGTGATCAGGCATTGATAACGCTCTGGTCACCTGGGGACCATAATTCAATGACTCAGAGATTTCTGAATACTTTGTCAATTTCCAAAATCCTAGCAAAATCGGAAACACATTGTAGCAGAGAACTGGAATCGCACTGAATTCTGTTGTTAATACAGTCTTTGGGTCATTTGGGACCCCAAAATCCGCCTGGCAGAACCTTGACCTCTCAGGAGGTCATCCTTTGTTTTAGAATGATGTCCTTTACATTTTGGACTCTGAAAACCCATAACTTGAAGAAGGATGAATAGTTAAAATTGTTTGAGAAGACTTTATGAGTTTATTAGTAACAATGTGTGAAGAGAATACAAAAAACGTATGTTGACATGTAGTTGCTATTATTGAGAAGCTCAAAGTATTCTCCAATAGGTAAGGCTGATTATGTCACATATGGACATCCCCAGGGGTTCAGAACCACAAAAAAAATGTATTGTTTGAACATGTAACATAATATACAAGTAATCTGCATTATTGCTTCCGAAAATTGTACAATATCAACCAAAATTGACAATTTCAGATCCCTATATCAGTGTGATGGATAATTTAATCCTAAAATCAAAAATGAGATTACATTCTGATCATATCAGATTAACCCCTGAAAAAAAGTATAGTTTTTTCTATGCAATCATGAAAAACAGTGCTTTTGTGGTCGAGATATGGAAGGTTTATTCCAAACAACATGTCATTCTTTGCAGCTGACTGTCCCCTACATCGTGAAAAAAACGTAGGCTTCTATATTTTATAATTCCGGAGATATAAATAGAAATGTAACAGGTGCGCTTTTTGACGCAAAATTGCCTCTAAGAGATTTCAGTCAAGATATGGAAGGCTTCTACTTTGCAGAAATACACAAACGACATGTCATTATTTGCAGATGATTGTCCCCTACAACTTGTACAGAACCTATCTATCTTTAACATTTCCGGAGATATTAATCGAAATGTAACAGGTGCAAATTATCTTTTTTGTTTTGTTTTTGTGGTTGAGATTTGGAAGGCTTCTCCTTTACGAAAATACACATACGGCACGTTATTCTTTTTGGAAGATTGTCCTCTATAACACGAAACCGTAGGCTTATATCTTTAAGCAATCTGGAGATATGAATAGAAATGTAGTCGCAATGATTTTGATGCAAATTTGCGTCAACCGACTTAGATTAATCTTTTTGTTTCGAGTAGAAAAACACATTCAACAGTTAGATCGACAATATCTGCCATGCCGGAATGTATAGCAAGTCTCCTTACAGGCTGGACGCAGACTGTCTCCATCCTCGTGGGCCGATTGGCATTAACAGGAAAATATTTCTGAGATAGTCATGAGGATGTATGCTGTGGCTTCCTTGTTCCCCCGAAATCTCCTCTCTGTCTCTCATTCCCCTCCTGGGGGGTTCTATCTAAAGACTTCCTCTCACACAGTTATTCGCCTGTGTAGTATAACTAGATCCCTTTTAAGCCTGTTCTCTAGTACTGTCAGATATAGTCATAGGGAACACACACTCCAAAAAAGCATCGAAAATTGAAGAGAGACTTGTCAAGATCAGGCATTTGTATACAGTGTGTTTCTGTATATGGTTCTGTTCCACTAACTATGGATGTAAATAAAGTACTATAATGTGTGTCTGTGTGTGTGTGTCTCTGTGTGTGTGTGTGTGTGTGTCTGTGTGCTTGCGTAGCTAAGCAGCGCTGCCAACTACATTGCCAGTCCAAGGAGACCAGAGACAAGATCAGCATGCAGAAACCGGTCCTAGACGGAACACACTGCTCGTACAAAGACCCGTACAGTGTGTGTGTGGAAGGCGAATGTAAGGTCAGTGTGCGTGTCCCTGAATGCGGATGTGTTTTCACACACTTCTACGCAGAGTTACAGATCTTGAGTCCATTATGCAGAACAACCTGTGTGTGTGTGTGTGTGTGTGGCAGAAAGTGGGCTGTGATGGTGTGGTGGGGTCCTCCCTACTGGAGGACATGTGTGGCGTCTGTGGAGGAGACAACTCCAGATGCAAGGTCATCGAGAACAACTTCAACCGCAGTGCCAAGAAACAAGGTACGTACACACACACACACACACACACACCAAGCCGCCAGACAGAGACCAGCGGGAAGAGCCGGCGCGACCTTGCTCCTCAGGAGGTTGTGGCACGGATCCGGAGGAGCCACGCACGTGGGCCAACATGCTCGGGAGCAGGGGGGTACGTGTTTATCCCGTAGACCGTCTCTGGTCACGTCTGTAGGCATTGTTACATTTACAGGCCAGACGGAGTACATGAACACAACGTGTCGCGCCGTAATGTGCGTGTGTTGTCCGTTGAATCAGAGGCTCTTATTTTTTGTGGTAATGAGAGTTTCAAATGGTTTGTGCGCTCCAGTTTCTCGGGAGGTTCATAACAGAGGACACAGGCCCGGGTGAGTCCGGCTCGTGTGCTCGGTAGGCCTTCCCAGACGTCTCCTGTTGGTTTAAAACCTCAGGAGGCCAATTCGCAAATGTAGCCTTGAGCCCTACACCCCATGGACTTGTAGTGATAAAAGACTATTTGATTGTTATAAGTAATATGGGGAATATTACACCAAGCCGTTACAAGAGCAAGGCTACTAGATATCAGTAGATGACTTACATCTGTCAAACCCTTCGCCACATGTGGACTAGGGTTTAGGGGTCCATATGGGATTGATGGACTGTTGATGTGGTTACAGATCCACTGGATTCCTTACTAAAGAGCCCCCTCTACTGGTAGCATAGAGGCAACCTGAACCACGTCCTGTTGAACGTTTTAACATATGAGAAAGATCCACAAGCAGGGATAATGTCAAACTGTGGGATGTGACCCTGACTAACAACACTTACAGAAGTAAAAAGTGTCTTATAAAGAGACCATACACGATAGAAAAAACCCTGTGATCCTCAGATGAACAATACATTTTAGGGAAAATGTTTCCTGGCCAATTGCAAAGATCATAGTAGTGCACAATTGATCTGAATTGTCCAGCTGCTAGTAATGGTTAACCTGGCAAAAGGATTCAAAATGCCAGGATCAGCTTAGAAGATACCTACATTGGGAAATTAAATTCTTATCAGCCAATTAGAGCCATGTCTAACACTTACATCCAATTGTATCGTGCAGTACACCAGTATCGAAGCCTCTGCATTCAATGTTCCTTTACTCATGTATTTAATGGTTTCCTTTCATTTGTGAAATGTCTGTATATATGCAGTAGCTATCTAAGGCTTGACCCACTTAACCTTCCCGGGGGTCAGTGTTTCCAAGCTTTTGACTGGTACTGTATATGAATATATATTTGAAGCTTTTGTTAACATTGCTCGTAGATCTACCTGAGATTTGTGATGTAGGAATAGGGACTTTGATATGACAAAGTTCTACAACTGTTTTTGTTTTCTGTAGGGTTAACAGTAGTTCTATTTGAACATTTAGACAACAGAGCTTTCTAAGAATCATTTTGTAATGTAGGAATATTGGGAATACAATTATTGTGACCACTGCATTGTGGCAGATTTGACCAATGGGGAAAAACTAGCAGCGGGCCATTTCAGACCAATGGTTTAAACCAATGCTTTTAGCGGAACGCAAGTATGGCCTCTCAGTGTCTGAAGGAAATGAGTGTTTTCATTTCAGGTTACTTCAAAGTAATTGAAATCCCTCGGGGGGCAAGACACCTATTGATCCAGGAGATAAACCCGACCCCACACGTCCTAGGTATGAAATGTGTGTATTTGCGTGTGAGCTTGCGTGTCTGTGGCCTGTGGACATCCCCCTGTACTTGTGAACGAGGAACGTCTGGAGACCTGGGCCTTGGTGCATGTGGACCAAGGCCCATGTGGGGGGGGAGCGTGTGTGTGTTAGTGTGCACGCGTGGCCGCGTCCATAACCCATCCCCTCTCCCCAGCTGTGAAGAACCAGGCCTCGGGACATTTCTTCCTTAACGCGGAGGGAGAGTTTGCGGAATCCCGCTCGGTCATAGAGAAGGGCGTGGAGTGGGAGTACATAAACAACGACCACGAGAAGGAGACCATACAGACCAACGGGCCGCTCAGACACGGGGTCCTTATCATGGTACGTACACGGCTCCGTGGTTGTCAGCGCCGCCCGTGGCTCCGGGACCTCTGACGGGGTTGTCTCCTTGTGTCCAGGTGCGTTCCCACGGCAATGTCAAGGTGAACCTGTACTATAAGTACGTCATCCACACGGACGCGCTGTCCACCATCGAAAGCAACATGCTCCTGGACGACACCGCCTTCTACGAGTGGGCGCTGAAGAAATGGTCCTACTGCACTAAGCCCTGCGGGGGAGGTATTTTACACAGACACGGGTGGGACTGGAAAATGCATAGGGCCTGGGGAACGAGCTCATTTCTGGATGAGGCGCTGTTTGTCTAACAGATGCTCCCGTTCTGCCTGGAAAGGTGAGCAGCATACCCGATACGGATGCAGAAGGAAGGCAGACAGCAAGATGGTCCACCGCAGCTACTGTGAGAACATCAAGAAGGACCGTGCCATCAGCAGAGATTGCAACATTAAGGAGTGCTCCCAGCCTATGTACGTATGGCTGTCTTCGTGAGCTTCGTTTTTCCCGTCAACGTAATGTTTGACCTCCGTAGACGTAATTCCAAGAACAACAGAAGGAGTTCAAAAAGACCAAGGGCTAGTGACCGAAATAGAATCTGTTTCAACCAGCCTTGTGATTGTCTGTTCTCTGTGTGCAGCTGGGAAGTGGATCCCTGGGAGGCCTGCAGTAAGACCTGTGGGAAAACCGGCTTCCAGAGTCGGTCTGTTCGCTGTTTCCAGCCCTTAGAGAACGGCAACAAGCGACCCATCCACAGCAAGTACTGCAACGACGACCGGCCTGAGGCACGCCGACCCTGCAACAGAGAGCTCTGCCCTGCACAGTGGAGAGTAGGGCCCTGGTCCCAGGTGAGGAAGGCTGGAGAATGTCCCTCTATAGTTAAGTCTTTGTTTGCTGTTAGGGAGAGGTTTATGTTTCAATGTGTGGTGTTTTGTGGTGTGTGAAGGCGGACGTGTAGGTGTGTGTGTGTGTGTGCACTGGGAAAAGGGCAGTGCAGAACATTTAACCTAGTGGGCACCATGCACCAGGCCCTGGTTCTGTTTAAGCCAAACAATAGGGTTAGGTTTAGGGTTTTGTTTAGTGTAAGGTTATGGTTAGAAAATGATTTTGCTGCGGAATAGCCACAAGGCTAGATTCCTAAAATGTGTGTGTGTGTGTGTGTGTGTGTGAACACAGTGCACGGTGACGTGTGCCAACGGGACCCAACAGAGGCAGGCGCTGTGCCACACACGTGACAACACTATTGGTCTTTGTCTGGACAGCAAGCCGGAGACCATACGTATCTGTCGCCTGGCGCCCTGCATCAGTGAGTGTCAGGGGCCTGGCCCCTGCTATTTGCAGTATATATTCAGTCCTAACACTGATGGGTTCTTTTTTACAGACATTTTTTCTCCCCCTAATTTGCAGGAGGCTCATCAGACCGGAACAAGAATGGCAACATCCTGATCCAGTGGCTGTCCCGTCCCGACCCAGACTCACCCTACCAGAGGAACAGCTCACGTAAAAAAACATCCCTTTACGGCTCTGGCCCCGGCCTCCGGTGCATGGCTGTCCTAACCTGGAGCCTGCCTTCTCTCTCTGTTCTTTTCACCCTGCAACAAGCCTGGGCCAGGGGCCCCGGGGGCCGGCTCACCCCCTGAGCACCCCCCACCCCCGTGTCTGTGCCTGTGCTCGCGCCCGAGAGCGAGCGCCAGCTTTTCGCTTCTCTTTTGGGGGGTGTGTGTCTCTTTCTCTGTGTCTGAGACAACTCTGATTGGGGGAGGTCTCTGGCTCCTGTGTGCTGATTGGTCGGTTGGCTCTCTCTTGCTCTGTCTCTTCTCTGATCTCTCTCTCTCCTTTGTGGAGCATTGTGTTGTAACCGGTGGCCAGTCGAAACTAAAAAGAAAAAAAAAACATTGAAACTTTGAAGAGAAGGTGGAAGTGGAAATAGGCCAGCGGGTTTGATTGACGGCTCTTGAGGGCATTGAGGAGCCTGTGAGGCGTGAGCCTCTCCACAGTTTGGCGGCCATGTTTTGCGTGAGCTAGCTACGAGTCGTCACGGGTCGAGCTCCTGAGATGCGGCTGCAGTTTTTTTGTCAACGCACCATCATCGCTGGGGGGCGTGGTGTGCAAAAATAACAAAAAGAAAAGAAAAAAAACCAACGTAAAAAAATAAAAAGAAAGCTTTATTGTGAATGTGATCTTGTCACAATGAGGACATCTTTGCTCAAGTGCTCATCTCACATCCTGATTCCATTCTGGAATGAGAACGATGGCTTTTCACTTTCTAGGTCCTATTCTCAGAATGACAACTCATCAAAGGGACAGGAGGTGACACACACATTTTATGATCATTCTAATACAGAGCGGTTGGGTGAAGAGGCCAAACGGGAAGAAGAGCAAAAGGCTGATTAAAACAGGGTCGTTTTACCATGTGAGGTTGCTTCTCATCTCACCACTTCATCAACCATCCTCTCTTTGACTGTTATATTAAAGTTCAATAAATGCAGCTTATTTGTGCTTGCAAACTTTAAAACAAATCAATCTATAAATATAGATCAATTTATTTATATATATATATATATATATATATATATAGGTTTATATATATATATATGTATATATATAGGTATATAGGTATATATATATATACACAAAATCTATATGAATAACAATAATATGAATAACAATGTTAAACCATGAATAAGCTGTAGCTTATTTGCCTAAACCTATGGACTGCTACTGATCGCTTTGATCCTTGACTGTTATGTGTATTTTTTATTGATTTTACATGAATATGAAGTAGAGATTTAATAAGACTAAAGTGTCAGGGGAAGCAGGTAGAGACCTACAGTATATAAAGCAGGACTTGGTCAGTTAGTTGCCTCTCCATTTTCTCAGATGGATAAGTGGTTTACTGTTGCTCCTTATTTTATTTAAGGAAAGGATCACGTTTTCGTCATGCACATTTGCATCTCTACCCGTTTGAGCGTGTGTGTGTGTGTGTGTGCATGTGTGCGTGTGTGTGTGCATGAGTGTTTGTATTAGTGCGTGTATGTTCATGCAGGCTTCTCATAGACATAAAACTCTAATACAGAAATACCTCATAAACCATCATTTGAAAGCATCACTTTTTCCTTTCGTGGTGAACATTAAACACATGAACAATGCCTTATCTTGGATTGAATGTAATGGCATTAATCTGTGAAAGAGATGGCTTTACTCATCAAAACGTTTATTAATCACTTGGAATAGAGGCAGCTTCAAAACAACAAGCAAACTCACCATCAGAACCTACAAAAAAAAAAACGTAAGCTTTGGACCGTGGTCTGACCATTGGGTGCGGTCTACAAAGGGCCTAGGGTATCAATCACACTGACGGCATCTAGAAAAACACTTCAGACTTGTCATTGTATTGTGATCCCATGTTTCTGTTGTGACTATGTAGCGAGCTATCCGATGTTTCGTGCTGGAGTCGGACGATTGGGGGGGCCAATGAAGCCAGACCTTGCAGTGCGATACTGTATATAACATTGGTGTTGACTGTATTTAATAATGTTCATGACTGTTATCTTCTTACTTCTAAAAAAAATATATATATATATTATATTCTATACTATGGGTAACTGTTTCGTGGCTTCACTAGCCTGCTGAGTGGGGCTGGCTGGCTTGGATTGATCGGGGAGTCATACAGAAGGACTGTGTGCACTGCGTCTATATGCACTTTGATTTATCAGGGAAAATGTATTCATGTTTTGTAAATGTTTCATAGGACACTTAAATTTGCCATTCCAGTTTTTACATCATTCATCATGGAGAATTCTGTATTTTATTTATTCAACTTCAAATCTATTTATTCATTTCTGTAATTTAGTCATGTTACTTCTTATCAATTGATTAATTAAATGATTGATTGATTTCCAAGTAATGAAGTGTTTAACCAAAGTGACTGTGAACTTGTACCTTTCGATACAGTTTATTTATTTTTCTTAAGAAAATAATCAATCTATATATTGAGGGGGAGTACATCTCACTGTTTAGGTTCCTGTCATTATCAACTGCAAAGTTGTATAAATAAAAAAATGTTTTAAAAAGCGCTTTGGCATCTCCCTCCTCCTGAGTTTGTGATGGTTTGACTGAGGCACACGCTAGAAGAAGATTGCTCCAAATTTATAAAGGGAATAAACTTATATATATACATATATATATATATATATAATGTGTTTGTGCTGCAATAGTATGCATTCCAAAATATGAATAGAGTGATTCTGATGAAATATATTGCTACTGACCTAAAACGAATAAGGAAGACAGGAGAGGTGTCTGAACCTTTCAGAGACAACTGTCACCAGCTTCACAGCACCAGAGAGTCCACTCTACTCTAGACTGTTTACAATCGATGCTCCTTGTGCTTCTTGCTTCTTCTGAGTTCTCTTTCTTTTTAGTTGTCCTCTTCTTAAACTACTTCCGCCTCCCCACCTGTTAAATGGTCTGGCTTTACTACCTCTTTTGGCATGCACATACCGACATATACACACACACACACACACACAGTGCCAACTCCATGCCTCGCCCAGTCTCAGCTCTGTTCTCTTCCCCACAGGCAAGCAGCGTTGTCATGGAGACAGGTCAGTGTTCTGTCGCATGGAGGTGCTGATCCACTACTGTGCTCTGCCGGGCTACAGACGCATGTGCTGCAAGTCCTGCGGCAACGTGCCCGATGCCAGCCAGGCCTCAGCTCGCCCTCTGCCAAAGAGAAACTCCACATCTCTACCGAGAAGGACAATGAATATAGCCAATAGCACGCCACACCCACAGGGCTATTCAACGCCCTACAAGTACTACGACACATACCCCACACACACCGGCCCAGAGCGCAGTGTGACCCTAAGACTCTCAACCAGCACCAGCATATACACTGCAACTCCCAGCAGCCCTTTCACTGATTCAACAGTTAACAGCACTTTTATCAGCAACAACATCACAGAGACCCCGATTCACAGTTCTGATGTCACAGGGGTCGGAACCACAACTTCCAGCAGTCTATTTTCCATGGATGACGTCCCAAATCCACCAGAAACTGGCCTTATTGAGGCCGCCACGTCACCCAGTGGAACCCTTCCTTACGCTGAAGTCACAACTCCCAGTGGGGATGATGTCACAATGGCTAGTGGAAACGTGCCCTATGACTATGATGTCACAATGCACAGCGAAACCTTGCCTTATGACGATGACATCACAGTGATGACGGTAATGATTCCGACTTTACCCATTGATGACATCCCAGATGAGCCTAGGCCTGATTGGCCAGATTTCACAGAGTATATATCTGTGAGGTCCACACTTTCCACGATAACCACAACTATCGAGCCGACAGCCGAGATGTCTACAGTCCCACGTCCCGCAACGGTCATTGCCACAACAGCAAACACCGATGAGCCCACACAAGTACCTCGCCACCAGGTGGAGGCCAGCGAGAACAACTCTATCGACATTCCCTTCAACCGGAACATCAGAGTGGACAACGACATATCACAGAACAACCTGATCCCCAAACGGAGCCGCGTGTTCCTCCAGGAGAGAACAAAGAATAAACGAATCCAGGAACTTCTGGAGGAGAAGAGGAACTTTCTGTTGCGGATGAAGCGGGCACAGAGTGGCCCTTCATGATGAAGACTGTCTCAACCTTTCACCTTAACCCTCCCCTGATTTCTCTTGTAGAGATTTACTTATGTCTGCTTCCAGACTGGAGTTATTTTTAACCTTTGACTTCCCTTGGTGCTTTCTATGAGGCAATGTTCCAAGGCACACCCAGAAAAAGCGTAGATACATACATACAGCCATGTTGTTTTAAACACATGTGAGTGCTCACACACCCACACACATTCGACAGACTGACAGCAACGCAGCAAACAGGGTTCTGTGGAGAGAGAACTACAGCCCAAAAACCTTTGTGATTTAAAACTAATTCAATTTCCAATATGAAGCGGTTCATCTTTTGTTACGGTTTAGAGTAGATTTCCATGTGAGTGGGTCTTTACACATTGGGTACAATCTCTTAAGACCCGCACATTAACTAGGAAAACGTAATTTCTTTCCGATTTTCAAAGCGGGTAACATACAGTACAGTTTCCGTAAGCAGTACATTTCTGGATATGCTTAGCGTTTGAAAGGTTGGACCTTGAGGCCATTAGAGTAAACAGTAGATTATCTAAATTCTGTATTATTTCCCAGCAACACTTCAGATAAACAGATTTGAATGCTAATTTAAAACATATCTGACACCATGTTAGATAACAGCCAATGACTGCTGTTGATATAGCCCCAGTTTGAGTCAAGCAGACAGTAACAAAACTAAGGTGCCATTAAACTAGACATGTTAGACAGGAACTGTCATGTGTCTAGGCCTGTGTCCTGAATGGTACTACAGTACATTGCGGGAAGGGAAATAAAAAAGGGAAAAGGCTGCTGTTTGGAACACACTTTAAAGCTGAATAAGTGTACTTTACTGAGCAGAGGTTTGGAGCTATAAAAATAGCAAACAGCAGAACACAAGGGGGACAATTAAATTAATTCAGACATTAAATTGTCTGAAGTCAGTGGCTGTCTCGTTTTCTCTTTCTGTTGTTTACACGAATTAGAACAAGTTTGAACGCTGACAGCAAACAACAGGATCACTGCCCATTATAGTGCAACCATCTATTCAAGTTAGTGCGGATGAAAGAAAAAAAAGATACTGACAAAAAACTTTGCTAAGGCTAATGAGTTGTCGTATTTAGAGTCAGCGTAGTCCACGACAAAGCTGTGTCCATATCGTCCGACTCAGTGGGGTTTCAGTACTTCTCCGAGTCAATGTTCCACGGTTTCACCGGCTCACTAAAAGGCACATTTTCCAGTTCCCTGATGACAATACCCCAACATAAGTAAATGGAAGATAGAAAAATTAACAGTATATATAAAATGACATATTGAAAAGTGTCTGAACATGAACAGAATGAAAACGGCATGTGCATCACGGATGAAGGGGTTGTGTTGTGCGTTTAAAGATCTCGGCGACATCATTGAGGTTCATTAGTAACACTATTGGATTATATTGGTGCTCTCTCATAACTCCAAACCCACACTTTTTGTTTTCTTTATATAAATGGTTTACAAGATTAACACTCAAGGCAAACAGAACATAAACATTAAATAACAAAAAGTATAACCCAATTGCAACAACGTTTTTGGTCAGCAACAGACACATATGTTCTATTATAGTGATTTTGCAAATTTGTAAGCTGAGGTTGACAAAATGATGGCATCTCTAAAACTTGATTACACCCAGTAGAGTATGGGTTTGAGGGAAGATTGAATTAGCATTCATGCTGCCACGTGTCCATCCATCCATTGGTGCTGAAACCCCCACACTGAGCCACAGGGAATGCACCCAGTTAAATTATTTTTTAAATCGAATTTGTATTTACTATTATTATCTGATAATTTTGCAGCTGCTGCAGAATACACATCAAGTATTGGAGATGCCATAATTTTGTTTAGAATAGAACATATGTGTCTGTTGCTGACAAAAAACTTTGTTGCAATTAGATTATACATTTTGTTATTTATTGTTTATGTTCTGTTTGCCTTGAGTGTTATTACTGTTTTACTAATACACCTCAATGATCCTGTTGAGATATTTAAATGCACACAATTGCTCCCTCCGTGATACACATGCTTTTTCAGACAACCTGGTTCATTGTGTGTATTTTTTCAAAGAGTTAAACAATATAAATAATTATTTTTTAAATCAAATTTGTATTTACTATTATTATCTGATAATTTTGCAGCTGCTGCAGAAGCCTTTAAGGGCCTTGCTGTGCTATATCTGTACATACGAATCAGAACTTAATGTTTAATATTTATTCAATTGTCTGTGGTATTTCGCCACATCAGAAGTTGTGTGATGTTACTGTCTACAATGTCGTTCTCTACTCACTCACCACTAGAGGGAAGCAGAATAGCACATGTAGTATGTCATTTCACATATTCATTTGTCAAACAAGTCATTTCCGTTTCAAAAATTTTTATGAAAAGAGGACATATTCAGGTACATTGTTTGACATGTGGGATGAATAAATATGCCCCTCGTTATGGTCAAAAGTAGATAAAATGCAATGGAGATCTTGTAGAATCAGTTTCTAAATCCCAAATAAACCACTTCATCTACTCTCCCAGTGACTCCCAAGTAGAGGGAGGGAAAGTGATGTGGCTAATTAGACCCTCCAGTGGCACCTTCCAGGGATTCTGCAACAATGCAACCAATATGACCAAAGTGGAATCCCATAAGGCACCAAAATATATGCATCTGTTTATGCCAAAATCAGAAGTTTTTAAAAAACTATTGTTAACTCCAAAAGTCCCAGACTGCAAGCACTTTAACAGGCATGTGGGAGGAAGGTTAATAAAATATTAACCTGCTAAAAAAATGGTAGCGGCTGGAATCCAGCGGAATATGTTAGCCTTTTGTCTAGTAAAAAAGTCACCCTACTTCCAAAAGAGTGACTGCAATACCTTGACAGGCATGGATTCGCAAAACGAATGACTTTAAGAACATTTGGATTAAAAAAAAAGTATAAAATATATATTTGCTGTTTTGTTTCTTATTTGTTTCAGTAAAGAAATCATATATGTGCGTTATTTCGTTTTCTGTTGTATTTTTTTTTTTTTTATTGTTATGAACAATTTCTGTTTTGTAGGGCTACCATATTTTGAAAGGGATGTCTTTTTGGGCGGCATTCATCTAAATACCCCGCAAAATGTTTATTTTTAGACGGAGAAGTTGAATGAATAGTCAACCACAATTGTTTTCTACTGTTGGTCACAATGACTCCTATGTATCCAGTGTTAATACACTACTTAAAAACATAAAGGGGACCACCTAAATAAAAAAAGTTTTTGGTGTCATTTGTTTAGAATAAAATGACCTAACAATGGCCAGTGCAAAGGAAAATCACCAGCCGATTAAGAGTTGGATTCAAACTCACACTGAAATCATAGGCTGTTCCAACTTGAAATTCATTTCATGCTCCTGAGAAGGCGGATGGTGTCCAGGGTAATCTCCTCCCAGACCTGGATTAGGGCATCAATAAGATGCTAGACAGCCTGTGGTGATACTTGGCAGGTGTGGATGCTCCCATACAGAACAACTTAGAGCAGGGGTCTCAGACATGCGGCCCGGGGGCCAATTGCGGCCCGCGAGACGATATTTTGTGGCCCCCACCTTAATATGAAAGTTTAATGTTAGTGCGGCCCGCGAGTTTAATATGAATGGCACTTTACAGTGTTGTGTGCGGAGCTGAACGAACCTACCAATCATTGTGGGGTATATGGCTCTCGGGGGCGGGACATCG
>JACXGK010011592.1:0-15744 GCA_016801125.1 Novumbra hubbsi
TGCTGATGAGGGAATGAGCGGCAGGTGTGCAGAATGAACTAGGTTGAAATAGAGCGGTGCTGATGAGGGAATGAGCGGCAGGTGTGCAGAATGAACTAGGTTCAAATAGAGCGGTGCTGATGAGGGAATGAGCGGCAGGTGTGCAGAATGAACTAGGTTCAAATAGAGCGGTGATGATGAGGGAATGAGCGGCAGGTGTTCAGAATGAACTAGGTTCAAATAGAGCGGTGCTGATGAGGGAATGAGCGGCAGGTGTGCAGAATGAACTAGGTTCAAATAATACTGGAGCATACTGGAGTCTGGAGTCCGCGCAAAAAAAAAACAACTGAAAAGCAGAAAACACGGCCTTGACAAAAATGGATTATTGGTGTCAGTGAATCGATTAAATGTTGTATAGAAAATAATTGTGTTACTGTAGTATATGGATTTTCCCATCAGCCCTAGTACTTAAACAAGAGGCTAGGAAAAGAAGAGCAAGGAAGAGCCTTGAGAGTGAAACGGATTTCAGAATTGAATGGGAATGTAATGTTTTCTTTATGGTTAAATGGTGTTTTTCATTCTTGCTGAATTTCATATCCATGGTGTGAATCACATAGGATGGACAAGCTGGACAAGATACTAAAGTAACGGCTGTAGTTTAACAAGAGGAGAAATGCTGGGATGATTGTGTAATCCTTCAGGTCTTAAATGCTGCGCCACACTGTAATTAAATTATAATCAATACTAGAGATCAGACAACGCCGTGAAACATTATGAGTTCAGCGCTGCTATGACTTGCCAGGCATGTCAAAGTAGATTGGTTGCTCAAAGAAAGACCTTAAGTATATGGACTGCAGTTAAAAACGGTGATGTGGTGTAACATAAAGGGGATATATTGAAGAACACATCAAGAAAGAAACCTTCCAGGAAAAACCCACTGTGCACAGATATATTCACACATTCACACACATACACACACACTCCTTCTCTCAATCATTCCTAGATGTATTTCTCTCTGCCCATAAGATGCTGTGAATCTGGAACAGCAGAGCTGCAGCTCCCTAAATGAAAGCATGTCAAACTATTGTAAGAATCTATAAGCTTTCCACAGAGACTTATACCTACAGATGAAACACAGCCAGCCCAGGGGCTGGAAGACATTTTTCTGCAATGAAGAAGTTCTGTGATAGAGTAGCCAAATGTGAGGCACAATAATAAGAGGATGAGCAACACTGTTACAATCTTTTCATGACAATACATTTCTGTGTATGTAAATCCATCCCCACTCACCCTGAAGTCAATGCCCACAGTAGAGATGAACCTTCCCGCCAGGAAGGCCCCGTCTTTGAAACGCACCAGCAGGCACGTCTTCCCCACTCCAGAGTCTCCCACCAGCATCACCTATGACAGGGTCAAAGGGACAAAACATAAATGGACTTGCAGATCCCAAATAAAAGCCAGAAGCTGCCTTAGTCTCTACTTACAGGAAAACATATGGACATGACTGGTTCCTACACACGGGGGCTGAGGGGTACGCAAGACCAATGTTGGCGCCCCCACCGCCTCCCCGTCCTTTAAAATGCTAAACAAAGTAAAATGTGTTTTTCTCCATCCAACTTTTTTAACAAATAAGCTTCTGATTTTTTTTATAGCGTTTTATGAAAGATTTTCTAATAATTATTTGGGCACAATGGCACCCCCCCCCCTTCCGTGCGGCGCCCCAATGCACTGCATATGCTGCATACCCCATTTTTCCAAAAGACTGTATCTACACACTCACAGATCTAACCTCCAGAATCGATGATGCAAATTTGCGTCAAATCATTGGAATTTTTACATTTCTATTCACATCTCCAGATTGCTTCTTTTCTTTCCGAAAAGAATGACGTGTCGTATGTGTATTTTCATAAAGGAGAAGCCTTCCAAATCTCAACCACAAAAACATTAAAAGAAATTGCACCTGTTACATTTTTATTCATATCTCCGGAAATGTTAAAGATAGAAGCCTACGGTTCTTTACATGTTGTAGGGGAGAGTCTGATGTAAAGTCCGTTTATGTATTTCTGCAAAGTAGAAGCCTTCCATATCTTGTCTGAAATCTCTTAGAGGCAATTTTGTGTCGAAAAGCGCACCTGTTACATTTCTATTTATATCTCCGGAATTGTTAAAATGTCGTTTGGGTATTTCTGTAAAGCAGAAAGCTTCCAAATCTCGACCACAAAAACACTGTTTTTCATGAAGGAAAAACTATAAATTTTTTCAGCGATTAATCTGATCTGATCAGAATTTTATCTCATTTTTTATTTTTTGATTAAATGATCCATTACACTAATATAGGGATCCAAAATTATAAATGTTGGTTGATATTGTAAAATTTTCGGTAGCAATAATGCAGATTACTTGTATATTATGTTACATTTTCAAACAATACATTTTTGTTTGTGGTTCTGAACCCCTGGGGATGTCCATATGTGACATAATCTGAAAACCCAAGTTATGGGTTTTCAGAGTCCAAAATGTAAAGGACATCATTCTAAAACAAAGGATGACCACCCGAGAGGTCAAAAGGTCAAGATTCTGCCAGGCGGATTTTGGGGTCCCAAATGACCCATAACTTGAAGAAGCACTGAATTCTAGTATTGAATGAATTTGTCTTTTTGTAAACATAGAGATCCATGCTAGAATGGGTTGCCACAGGATCCTTGCAGTTTTCAAAGTAGCAGTTGTGACTAGAAAACATAATCAAAAGTACTATAGTTATGAGAGACAAAGATGACATGTCATCTGCTATCAAGGTGTACATTTTCATAATTCTAAGTGTGTTCTTTGTTGCGGTTGATTTGACCATGAATTGGTCATGTTGAATTGGAATCCGGCATTTATGTTAATACAATCATTTCTTGGCCCTGGCTCTCATATTCAAGTCCAACTTTATCACACCTAGATTGAGAAGAGTGTAGAAAGTTTTAAGTTGTACTAACTCTTTGAGGGATCTGTGGCTTTGGACGGTCATTTTGATACAACACTTATGGGGACATTCATTCACAAGGCGGCCTGGTGGAAACAATGAACCGGGATGCAAATGCCAGCCTACCGAAAGGACACCATCTGGCAAACAGGAAAACGGTCCCCTAGGGCAAAGCAGAACATACAGGCTCCAAAATCGTCCCACCATTCCAATACCATTTGCCCAGGCACAGGAGCTTGGCAACAAGATCAAAATGCTTGCCACTTAAAACACACCTTTCCAAGAACCACAAGTTCCAAGTGCTGAAAAAAAGCATTTTAACACTTGTTTAAAGTTTGCTGCACAACATTTGGAAAAGCCGCTGAAATACTGGAAGAATATAATGTTGGTCGGATGTTTGGAGGTGGGAACATCATGGTGTGAGGCTGCTTTTCAGCAAATGGCACTGGCAAACTTCACATAATAAAAGGAAGGATGAATGGGCAAATTTACAGAGACATTCTTAACACAAATCTGCTGCCATCTACCATGATGATGAAGAGGAAGTGTGGACATTTCAGCAAGACAGTGATCCCAAACACACAACCAAGGAAACTCTCAAATGGTTTCAAAAAAAGAAAATAAAGCTGCTAGAATGGCCCAGCCAATCACCTGACTTAAATCCCATTGAAAATCTATGGAAAGAACTGAATATCAAGATTCATAGAAAAGGCCCACAGAACCTTTAAGATTTGTTTGTGTGGAAGAATGGGTCAAAATCACACCAGAGCAAGGCATGCGACTAGTTGGCATCTTGAAGCTGTCATTACCAACAAAGGCCTTTTAGTAAGCATGTTCAATACTTTTTCCCTGTGTCATTTCACATAACTTAATTTCTGAGCTTCTGGTTTCTTTCTATGTATGGATTATTGGGTTGTTACCAACATCTGGTGAAAGTTTCATGTCAATAGCACCTTCAGAAATATATTTTGTGAGAAAAATGGTAACGTGTTCAATATTTATTTCACCCGCTGTATATTTACACATTTCCTAATGCTTTATCTTACATACTCATTCAAAAGTATTGTCCTTACTTTTTAAAATGTTACCAATTTTTTTGGGTCATTTTCACAAAAGCAAATTAAGAATTCCATCACAACTAGTGTGTACTACTATACACATATTTAACAAAAGAGAGATGTCCTTGACTAAATTAAATTGCTGGCAGAACTACATAGGCCAAGTCACGTATGAGAGTCCAGTCTTACAAAAGTCTCTCAACCATGACTCCTCTCCAAGCACGGATTGTCTTTACTTAACTAAATCCAGCATATTAAATGAGATGTTTAGGAAAAATATATATTGCTACATGCATTAATTTTTTTATTTTACTTAATTACAATTAATACAAAGAAATCACGAAGAAATGGACAAAATTAATTTCTGGCACACCATGGTTATTCCTGACAGTCGAGCAGTAAAAACTTGTCATTGTCACTTTGTTTATCACTAATGAAATGTACATCTGCCCCCTTCAAGTAAGCAAAGTCCTCTGGGCATTTAACCTCTTTTTGAAGAACTGCAAGAAAAGACAGGAAATCATTAGAGCACAATTGATACAACCACATACACACATTTAGTTTATCATTTGGAATCTAGAACTGTCCCAATGTCCTAAAGTCACTGCATTTCTCCACTGCTCACATAATTTTATGTTAGTATTTCATGTTACCCAGACAGCCCACAATTGAACAACCAAAGATGTTGACAGCAATGAGGAGTGCAGTGCCTGTAGACACAACACAGCTGTGCAGGCACTGGAACAATGAGTGCAGTGCCTGTAAACACAACACAAGGCTGCACAGGCACTGGAACAATGAGGAGTGCAGTGCCTGTAGACACAACACAGCTGTGCAGGCACTGTAACAATGAGGAGTGCAGTGCCTGTAAACACAACACAAGGCTGCACAGGCACTGGAACAATGAGGAGTGCAGTGCCTGTAGACACAACACAGCTGTGCAGGCACTGTAACAATGAGGAGTGCAGTGCCTGTAAACACAACACAAGGCTGCACAGGCACTGGAACAATGAGGAGTGCAGTGCCCGTAGACACAACACAGCTGTGCAGGCACTGGAACAATGAGGAGTGCATTGCCCGTAGACACAACACAGCTGTGCAGGCACTGGAACAATGAGGAGTGCAGTGCTTGTAGACACAACACAGCTGTGCAGGCACTGGAACAATGAGGAGTGCAGTGCTTGTAGACACAACACAGCTGTGCAGGCACTGGAACAATGAGTGCAGATTGGGCATGTTTTGATTTAAGGTTTCTGCCAGTAAATGTATTCTCACTAGTCTAATTTTATGTGCATATGTGTATATAAAACAGGTTTTATAACAGCAGAATTTGCATCTAAATGTTCTAGGCGGTAATCAAGAACTTGCTAAAGTACAACGGGGCATAAAATGGGGACGGTACAGGCCAATTGCATTGCCCTCTGAAATAATCCACGCCCAGGATTCATAACCTGATGTAGCGATGACACATGTAATTACAAGGCAGTGACTTTGCTGCTTTGCTTTTCACGGTTCCTGCTCTCGCAGCCCCCGGGCAGGGAGGTGATGGCCCTCATTGCGAGCGGGGCAAGCTCTTGAGGTGCCTCTCCTGGCACCTCTCCTGGTCTTCCGCTGTGTCCATTTCTTCAGGTTGAGTTATTCTGTAATGTTTCGAGGACAGGACCACACGTGCAAAACAATAAGACAATGACGGATTTAATAATAAAAAATGTGGAAAGGCAAAAAAAAAAAAAAACAGCAGGAACACAGGAACAAGGCTTCTGTGTGGGTCTGTCAAACCATTTCCTGTAAGCATTGGTTATAACGCAGCTACAGTTTGTCAGGAAAAAACCTAACTAACTCTAAAGGTTAAAGTGTTTAAAATGTAGTCTGAATATGTAATATGAGAGTCCGGTTCTCCAGGGGAATGTTTCTGGGTTGTGTGGGGTCTCACTTTCAGCTGCAGGTTTACCCACGTTGTTATTAAGTAGATCCACCTAGCTGTTAATAAGCCACAGTTCACTTGGAAAAATGATTGAAAAGAAAAAAGTGACCGATGAGAAGTAGTAGGTAGTAGGTAATACTAGTTTGCTGTGTTGTTTGTTCAGACTAGCTACGTATTCATTGGAATATGATTTCCGCTGGACTATAGCAGTTCATTGTGCTACTGTTGCATTACTTAGCAATCTACAGTGCTATACATCAAGCTAGCTACAAGTCACAATGACAAGTTCACATTACTATCTAGCTAATAGTTTTGGTTGAGGTCTCAGGCTTCGTGTTGTGTCAGCTCTAAAGTACCAGGAGTGTATGTTTTGTTGTCGGACCTTTGCCTTTTCATCCCTCGAGACTGGCTTTGCTCTAGACTGCTAAATTCAGCTGACTCTGAGGTCCACTATCTGTAAAGGCATCAAGTTAGCTAGCAAAGATCAATTAAAAAAAATGCTCATAAAAATTACGTTGATGCTTGCAATGTGGCTCTTGAATAATGTTTGTTACCTAGCTAACGGCAGCGGCTAATTATGATGCTACCAATCTAACAAATGAATACAATACTTTTTAAAGACATCCACCATTCAACTATTCCAAGAAACAGCACAAAACTACATCTCCCAATCATCACCACCTACAAATTGCATTAAGGACTTACCCACAACCCTCCAACTACACATTGGACCTTAAATCATATCTACGTGTGAAGAGAACTATGGAAATGCTCTGGCTAACATCAATATTGTACAGTAAATATATATATTGGCGTTTTTGGAAATTACATATGACATGTACTGGACTTTGATGAAGTCACACTTGATACAGTATACAAGTTGTATACTGAATCAATATTTTTACAATATACACAAACTTTTGTGTATATTAACAAACTCTGGATGTGTTGGAAAGTGCCAGCAAACATACAAAAGTTTGTAAACCTTAAATCAGGCAATGGATATGAAAATATTTTTTAGGCATGAGTTGCTGGTCATCTGAACATGCTAAACATTATTGTGGCCCAACATTTCATGTACCCGTTTCATTTTCCAGAAGAGGACAGGATACCCCTCGGAGGTTCGCTCTTCTCTAGGTTTCTTCCTAGGTTCTGACACTACTAGGGAGTTTTCTAGCCACCGTGCATACATTTCTGTTGCTGCTCTTTGAGATCTTCTGGTTCCTGCTAACGCTATGTCACATTTAGACGTCACAGACATCTTGGGCAAAAGTAATCAGTGTTGCTTGACTGCGTTTCATGTTTTAAATTGGTGTTTGCTATGCTGTGTGTTTTGTCATTGTATATCATTACTTTACTTGCAGGTGGTTACCAGGGGTCATTTGATTGTACTTAACTATTATCTGGTACCCGGCTGCCAGTTCTTTCTTGCAATGAGCCTTGGTTTAACGGTTTTCTGTGTGCCCAAGGATGAGGTGCCTGGAAAGCAGCGTTGCTCGGCTGGGGTCTGTTCCCTTGTATAGGATGTCTGCTTCCTCAGCATCAGCACTTGACCGGTGAGTCCATCTTGCTCTGGTGAGACACCTAGCAGTGTTTATGCAGGAACGATTGACCAATCTGAAAGTGCATGTATGCGTGTTGGGGCGTTGCTAAGAAGGTTACGTCCCAGGTAACTAGATGGCTCGTCCATATTCTTTTTCGAGAGACTTGGCGGTGTTTAAGTAGGAATGCATTCTTGATCTGAGAGCACTTGAACGTGTGTTGGCTAATCAAATCAATAAATAATTTAATGGTGCTCTGCAGTATTGTCTGGCAGTGGCGTTTGTTGTTTTCAGTACTGCGTAACTTGTTCATTGCCTTAGGGTATTGCTACTATATTAAGGTGATGTTGCTGTTGTAACGTACACAAGATCATGTGATGGAAATAAATTACCCCAGAAAGGGCAGAACTTACCTAATGTCAAGACAGTATATGTACATTTGCTGTGCATAGTTCTCTCTAATAAATGGTTTAAGCAATGAGTGCCATTTCAAAACACAGCCAATTTCTTTATAAATTTAAACAAACTACACCCCAGTGAAAGATCAAAAATTTCATTTTTTTTACGCTTTAGACCCAAGTAGAATTCTAGAATGCTGCTGTAAATTACAGAGAATTCTGAAAATAAATCAAATTACAAGTAAACTTTGTTTTAAAGCACATCCTCATCTTTAATTTGTCACCACTTTCACTTAACTTATACATCTTGTTTTCTAAACGCTCGTAATAATGAACCTCTCACCCGTCCTTTGTCTAATAAACTCATAAACAAACCAGATAGTAAGCTAGCATCAGCAAGCAGATTGCGCCGTTTCTACATAGCCTAACTG
Source organism: Novumbra hubbsi (assembly GCA_016801125.1). Classification (NCBI taxonomy): domain Eukaryota; kingdom Metazoa; phylum Chordata; class Actinopteri; order Esociformes; family Umbridae; genus Novumbra; species Novumbra hubbsi. Next base: position 8,300 of record JACXGK010011592.1, read on the forward strand.
ACATCTGTAAAAACAAGAACCAACATCTTAGTTTGAATAAAATGAAACTACACATCTAATGGAATCATAACAAATGATAACAAATGATTCTATGAGATGTGTAGCTAACCCACCCTGATGGCTGGGTTAGCGTAAATTGTCAACAAGTAGGTTTACCTCAGGTTTTAACTACTGTATTAAAAAAATGCTGTTTGATGACAAACGCAATTAATGTTACATACTACGCCTGAGCAGGGCACGTGCAGCGCAGCAGTCTAACCGACTGAAGTGACAGCGGTTTGTCTAACGCGTGCATTCAATTATCTGTCTACCCGCCAGTGCGGGGTGTAGTCTTCATCATTTATTCACCAAAGACAAAATGTACCCGTGAGTAGCGAGTACTAATTTTGGACCCTGGTCATGTGTATGGCCCCCACATGCATGTAAGCACACCCAAAAACGTCTGGCCATGCTCCTGATGAGACGCCGGTTGGTGTCCTGGGGGATCTCCTCCCAGACCTGGATCAGGGCATCAGTGAGCTCCCGGACAGTCTGTGGCACTACTTGGCGGTGGCGATGCCCTGATACATAACATCCCAGAGGTCGTCAATTGGATTCATGGAGCATGTGGAGGTCTCTTCGACCCGCCAAGGATATGCCTCCCCAGACCACCATTGACCCACCATCAAACCATTCATGCTGGATGATGTTGCAGGCCGCATGACATTCACTATGGCATCTCCAGACACTTTAAAATCTGTCACATGTGCTCATCTCCTCCATGTTCTTTAGACTGTATAGGAAGACCTAGCAAACCTTCTTGTGACGGCATGTATGGATGTGCCATCTTGGAGGAGCTTGACTACCTGTGCAACCTGAATAGGCTGCAGGTACCGCCTCATGCTACCAGTAGTGACAAGGACACTAGTAAAACCAAAAATAGATAAGAATCATTAAGGAAGGATAAGGAGAGAGCAATTGTCTGTGATCACCACCTACAAGACCATTCCCTTTTTGGGGGGTTGTCTTTCTGTTGCATCTCCAATGTATCTGTTGTCACTTTTATTTGCACCAAAACAGGTGACATTTATTAACAATAACGTATCCTTCCTGGACAGCTTGATATCTCTGTTGACTAATGGTGTTATACTGTGATTATTACATGTTTCCATATTTTCTAAAGCAGTTTTTATAGAAAGATAAGTTTTGTATGATTTAACATTTGTTGAAATAAGAAGCATCATCCAAAGCAAGAATTGGTTGTATTTAATACAAAAGTGACAAACATGTTTTTTGTTAGATTAATTATAGTCAAATAATTAATCCAAAGAAGATGCTGCTTTCACATTGCTCTTCAGTTAGTCAATGTCTGTGTTTCTGAGCCAGCTGCACACATTCCTTTCTTTCCGACCCCTGATTATGTTAAAAGGTTGATGTGTTTAGGGTTATCAGTTTAACATTGGGACCACGTGGCATTCCGGAGGACTATCATGTCTTCCCAGAAGAGGAGGGGAGGACGACAGAATGGAAGAGCGCTGATGGAGGATTAAGTGGGGTGTTACTGATAACATCAGTGGCATGCATTCATTGGCACCATTCTTCCCAAACATAGAAATATGGTCTATTCATTCTATATCCATGTTTGTGGCATTTGAATGAAAGTAGTTACAAAACATTTTTCAGTTTCTAGGTGGAATGGCATGTTGATACAATGCCGATGGAAAAACAACAAAGTGTGTAGTGAACCTAAAGTGCCTCTCTCCTGTTCCCTTCCATCAAATCCATTGCCCTTCCCTGATCTACAGCGTGTTGTTCCAGGCTCTCTTCTCTACTCCTACCTTTCCCTCTCCCCACTCTCAAACTCTCTTCAAATGCAGCATTTTAACAGAGCAAGGCAGAGTGCAAAAAGCAGGAAGTCAAGTACCCTGTCTTTCCTCTGTTAATCATCTCCCAGAAGCTGCTCTCATCCACGCTATGGTGAGGATGACAGGAAGTGACATACGGTCGCTGCCTCAACCCAGATCAACTGTAATAAACCAGGCTTACCTCAGCCACCACCAGCCCTCATAGATCCCTGACACTCCTCGTATGTTCAAATATAAAAGTCAATAAAACATATCAAATCCTTTTGGTAGCAGATCTCACTCAGGGGCCCAATACACTTAGTGGAAAAGACAGTGGTTTCCTTATCAGTGTCAATGTATTTGATCAACTCAATGTGAACTGAACTCTATTCTGAACATTCATTATGGCTGGATTCCCTGGAGTATTATTCACTGTTTAAAGGTATATTTAACCCCAAAAAAGACCTCATAATACTATAAGCAATATAATCAAGTTGATGTACACTACCATTCAAACGGTTTCTATGAAAAGTTACATGAAAGGAGTTAGAATAGGTAATATAGCAAAATTAATAAGAAAAAGTAATTGAAAAGGTCAGAAATAGTGATTTTCTATTTTCAAAACAATAGTAGTCCTTCAAACTTTGCTTTCATCAAAGAATAGAATGACAAAGGTCTGCAAGTACAGCCTTGCAGACCTTTGTCATTCTAGATATCAATATGTTGACCCCCCAGACCATGACATTGCCTCCACCATACTTGACAGATGTTGTCAAGCACTCCTCCATCGTCTTTTCATTTGGCCTGTATCTCACGCATGATCTTATTTGTGATCAGAACACAAACTTAGATTTGTCAGTCCATAACACTTTTTCCCAATCTTCCTCTGCCAGTGTTCTTTTGCCCATCTTTATCTTTTTCTATTTATTGGCCAGTCTTTCGTATTTGCAACTCTGCCTTGAAGGCCAGCATCCCATAGAAGGCCTGCATCCCATAGAAGGCCAGCATCCCATAAAAATAAACTAAGAATTTTCAAAAGTTATTTGTTTATGGCCATTTTTAACCCCCAGAATCAGAATCATCTTTATTGCCAAGTACACTAACACATACTTGGAATTGTCTTTGGTGCAATGGTGCATGACAGAAAAACACAGTAAGTATTAATAGAACCCAGAATTGCTGATGCTCCAGAGACTCAAGAAGTTTAAATAAGGCCAGTTTTAATCCTTCTTTAATGAGCACAGTTTTCAGATGTGCTAACATAATTGCAAAATTATTTTTTAATGATCAATTATCATTTAAATTTAGCAAACACAATGTGTCACTGGAACATAAGACTGATGGTTGCAGATGGGCCTCTGTACAGCTATGTATATAATCCAATAATTTGTATTTTGGATCAATTTGATGCCATTTTAATGCATGCATTTGATTATAAAGATAATTAATTAACTTCATCATCTCCCACAAGCATAAATGAGCAAAACGCTTAACAGTTCTCAATTCTTACACGTTGAACTGCAAGCATTGCAATGCTTTGCATTTGGCACTGTGATCAAAGGCCTACCATGGAAAACGGTGGTCTCATAAATGAATGTCAGTTTTCCAAAGGTTTTGCTATCCATGCAGCGGTTATGCATCTTGGAACAACAAGCAATTTAATATACATTCATAAGTGCACTTTACACTACAAGTAAAGTAAAGTAAAAATGATAATTGCCTCTACAAATTTCAACCACAATACTCTGAAAGCAGGACCACGTGGCATGTTGCTAGGACAACTTCACTATTCCCAGAAATCTTGTATATTAATTTAGCATTCTATTTGGTGGTTAAATAATGAGCAACGGTGCATATGTCTGAAATAAAAGAGTAGGTTGGATTCTTTTGTTTTTTGTATAATGAAGCAAATATCTTTTTTACTGTGCATCTTTAAAATAAACAAAATGTAAATGAAAGAGATAAAATGTAATTTAACATTTATATCATGACCCATTTGTTATTTCAAGCAGATAGCCTTACCTAGGTAGTCTACTTCCACACAGTGCTTTTGTTGAATAAAGGCTAATCACTTGTCAATTATTTAGATTTTGTTGAATCAGCCAAATAAAACAACCACATGCTGAGATTAATAATAACTGTTGGCCTATATAGTAGCTACACTAAAATGTTTACTAACTTACCTTGAATGCGATGTCATAAAACTCACTGCTGTTGCTCAGGGGCGGTCGGCTCGGATGGACCATACCGTTCGTCTGCACCACGCTCCTCGACCCTGCCGTGCTTTTTCCGTCTGGTTTTCCGGTGCGGCTGCCTGCGGTCGGGCTGGAGGTCTTGCCCTTCACTGTCTTTTTGCGAGACATTTTCCAATATCGACGATTCAATCAATCAGAAAGTAAGTGTGACGTTTGATAGTGGCGCGAAAGACTTGAAGGCTCGTGCAAGATGAACAGGTGGAGTGGATTTAGAAGTTGTGAAGTAGGAATGAAATTAATTCCTTTGCGATTTCACTAGCACGTTAAAACAAAGTCTCGCAATAGTTTTCTAATTTAGCTTGAACGGGTTGGAGTTCGTCTCTCCTTGGAAAAATAACATATAAACTGCAGGATTACCTCCTGAAACACAGCCGAGTCGCGCTCCGCTGCTTCGTGCTTCTGGCTTGCCAAAGATGCGTTTTCCACAATATTTATTGTGCAGCAGCTCGGCTGTCTTTTTCAAAAGCCTCTCTATGTAGTCACAAGACAGCAGGCGTTATCAACAGCGACCAGCAATGCAAAGACTCCACCTTGCGAGCGCGTGCAGCCATTGCGAATGATGAAAAATAAATGGACGTGCAATTCTGGTTCTAGTTATACTTTTCCACTTCAACTAATCAGTACATATTCAGGGGAGACCAGTTGGTTTACCCTTATCTATAGTGAAACATCCATTTTGGACATCGTTTTCCAACATGTCGTCGCAAATTTATTTTTTGGACCGTGGTTCCCAATTTATTTAGTTGGTTGTACAACCATTGAAATGTGGGGAAATGCTGAACGTGGAGAATCTTAAAAATTAAACGGAACACAGAACCTTCAGTTTATCTGGGCGTTATCGTTTGAAATGCTGATTGATTGAGTTTGTCATTAACACAATGCCACGCCCATAGTTTTAGGAGAAACGGTAGTTCGTCCCATAGAAATCCATTTAAAATGCGGCCTTTCAATGATCTTTTCAAAGCGGTCAAGATTACGAAAACAATCCCAAAAGGTTATTGTGTTGCGGTATGTAACTAATAAGCACAAATACCCAGACAGGCGCAAGAGCAATCGTGTTGGACAGGGCTTTGATTTCCGTTTGGGCACGTTTATCCTATTTACCAATGAAGCTTTAACAAATACTTTTTGCCTGCTTGGCTTACTAAGGCTCAATAATAGAAAAATACACAACTGTCCATCAAAAGCTTCTACCAACTACAGTAGTTACACATTATTTATTGTTTAGTGCACACATTATTTAACAAAGGGTCTCTACCATTCCATTTGCAGATTAAGGCAATATAGCTACATTCCCAACAGTAGCCTAATTAGTAGGCTACAGCAATGGGATGCTTTTAACAGGCTACTGGATCTTTTTATAACCGATTTGTAGAATATTTTTATTATCGGCATTAGAAACATCAATTAAATGTATCTTCGTGTACCAAGTAATACTTTGATAAAGTCATAAATGTTTTGTGATAATTATCGACATAAAATTCTTAACATGTCATTAAATTTTTTGGTTAGCTACATAGCTAAAATATACGCCCCCATAATCTGAAATTGTCCCCAATTATCTGCCACCTGACCTATTTTGTTTTTATTGGTGTTGGAAATAAAAGATCATAGATTTATCTGAAGTGTCTGTTAACATTTTTTTGCTACCTTTCTTGCCTTCCAGTAGAAAAAAGACAGATCAACTTGATATCCCATGACGAATCTCCTCCTCGCACAAAGGAGCAGATTTGGTCCTGCTGCTGGGTTGATGCCCTTCTAAGGCCCTGTCCATTTCTTCTTGTGTAACAGCCCGTGTCTTAGTATCTCCGGCATGCTCTTGACACTGTACTGGAAGACAGAGAAAACCTTCTTGCAATGGCACATATGGATGTGCCACCTATGGATGTGCCATCCTGCAGGAGCTGGACTACCTGTGCAACCTGAATGGACTGCAGGTACCACCTCATGCTAGCAGGAGTGACAAGGAGACTAGCAAAATGCAAAACTTGAGAAGAATCAGTCAGGAACCATAGGTGAGAAATGTCTGTGGCCACCACCTGCAAAACCATTCCTTAAATGTTGTGAACATTGTACAGTGTATATTAAAAAAATATATTTTTTAAGTATTTAACAGTTAAAATGTATTTATTATTATACATGAATTGTGTTAAAACTAACGTACGATGAGGTAGTTGTCTGGCCAACTCCCGGTCCAGGAAGTTGCAGTGTGATCCAGAAGGGGACGGCTCCCAAAAGCGGTTGTCCAATCGGTTAGAGAAGGCCATGAGGTCTTCCAATGAGGCAGGCTCATCCCGGGAGGCCAACTCCTCCTTCATGACTCCGTCTGACTGACTGGAAAGCGCCTGGCAGCACTGCGTCATTCCAGCCGCTCAGCTGAGAGGGTGCCAAAGTTGTAATCCGCCACGCTTCAAGCACCCTGACCGGGGGGCAAGAGGTGTCTCCCAGTCTCCTTAGCGCCCTCTGGGTGGTCGAAAACCTTCACCAGTTCCCTGTGAAAGGCCTCAGAGGAGGAACACAAGGATGCTGCTGAAGACCAGGACTCTCAACGACAGGGAGCACCCAGCAGGAAAGTTCTGCAGCGACTTCCCCAGAAAAACCTTCTGGAGCAGCAACATGGAGCTCACGGTGGCATGGCTGGCTAGGGGTTGGCGCAGTCCCCGGCGGAGTCTCAACATGGGGCTCACGGTGGCATGGCTGGCTAGGGGTTGGCGCAGTCCCCGGCGGAGTCTCAACATGGGGCTCACGGTGGCATGGCTGGCTAGGGGTTGGCGCAGTCCCCAGCGGAGTCTCAACCGGCGGCTCCCTGGTGGCCAGAGGGGGGCTTGGTTGGAGACCCTCCAGGGCTGACAGGAGGCCGGTGAGGGAGGCTGAGAGGGACGGGAGTAGCTCCTCAAGTCGGGCGAGGACTGCACCCTGTTAGCCTGACGAATAGGCTTCGTATCCACCGGGTCCATGTTTTGGCCAGTTCAATCTGTTCGGGGCTGGCCGGTATCAGGCAGAGGGACCCAAAAGTGCAACGTGGAGCATAACGGGAGACGGGAAAGCAACAAAGAACAGACCATGGGAAAACAGGGAAAAGCTGCGTATACAACCCTGATTTTATTTTGTGGGACGTTCTTAGGGATGCTGCCCTTTTTTCCAAAACTTCTCTGTCCAGTGTTCTTTTGCCCATCTTAATCTATTTGTTTTAATTGGCCAGTCTGACATATTTCTTTTTCTTTACAATTCTGCCTAGAAGGCCAGCATCCCATAGACGGCCAGCTTCTCATAGAAGGCCAGCATCCCATAGAAGTCATGCATCCCATAGAAGGCCAGCATCCCATAGAAGGCCAGCATCCCATAGAAGGCCAGCATCCCATAGAAG
>JACXGK010011593.1:0-15745 GCA_016801125.1 Novumbra hubbsi
CACCCGGTGTGGTTTATTGTTTGTGCTTATCTCAACAGCTCACGGTTTGTCTCTCATTTAATTCAATGTTCAGTGAATACGCTACATGTTTCTTTGTACACCGTTTAATGTTAGTTAGTCTTTTCATTTACCGTTTACAGTTACGTGTAGTTTGTATTTGTCTTGTTGTTTTGGATTAAATACACCTTTTCATTTACAACAATGTCTGCGAATGGTTCCGCCACACTACAACACCGTGACAATATAACATAAATAACATGTCAAGATTTGTCTTTATTCTTGTTCTATTATTTCATTAATGCAACAAACACATTTTTTTAATATATGTTATTACTATTTATAAAACTATATAAGCTGTGACATCAAACAGCTTTTGCGGCTCCAAACAACTACACTTAGCTAACTGATCAAGACCTGATCTTACCCCTGGTTTAGACCAACTACACGTAGCTAACTGATCAATACCTGATCTTTCCCCTGGTTTAGACCAACTACACGTAGCTAACTGTTTAATACCTGATCTTACCCCTGGTTTAGACCAACTACACGTAGCTAACTGTTTAATACCTGATCTTACCCCTGGTTAGACCAACTACACTTAGCTAACTGATACCTGCTCAACTGTTAGGAATTACAAATTCAGTTTTTAAGTGGAAATGTATGATAGTGGATATTGAATGAGAACTCCGTTCACAGCTGATGTAGGGGGATCTGAATGTGGCCACACACACACATACCCACTGTAAAGAAAGACACACAACCAAACTGTACTGAATGTACCCATGTGGGGTCCAGGACATCTCTCTGCGGAGCATTGTCTGTGTCCTGCCAGCGATGTGCTCTCGGGTCCAACCCGCCAGGGTACAATGGGCTGTCCTTCTGCCCACGTGTAAACCCACTTGGCAACACAAGCAGTGTTTGTTTGCAAAGCTTCTGGGTGTCCCTGCTTTGTTCCTGGTCCTGCCTCCTCATCACCTCGGAGCAGACAGCGGAAGCTGCATCAGTGAGGATGGGGATTCCTTCCCCTGTGTCCACCTCCCCCAACACAACTTGAGCAGCAAAGACTGTTGTGAGTGTGTGTGTGTCAGATTGTCTAGACTGGTATGTGTGTGTTTGTGTGTCAGTGTGTGTGTTGTTCCTCCAGCAGTGCTGGTGTGTGTGTATCTTTGTGTCATTCACCCAGCTGGGCTGGTGTGTGTGTGTTGTTCCCCCTGCAGTGCTGGTGTGTGTGTGTGTCGTTCCCCCGGCAGGGCTGGTGTGTCTGTGCGTTGTTCCGCCTGCTGTGCGTGTGTGTTGTTCCCCCGGCAGTGCTGGTGTGTGTGTTGTTCCCCGTGCAGTGCTGGTGTGTGGGTGTGTCGTTCCCCCGGCAGTGCTGGTGTGTGGGTGTGTCGTTCCCCCGACAGTGCTGGTGTGTGTGTTGTTCCCCGTGCAGTGCTGGTGTGTGGGTGTGTCGTTCCCCCGGCAGTGCTGGTGTGTGTCGTCCCCCCGACAGTGCTGGTGTGTGTGTTGTTCCCCGTGCAGTGCTGATGTGTGTGTGTATGTGTGTCACTCACCCAGCGGTGCAGGTGTGTTTGTGTATATGTGTGTCATTCACCCGGCTGTACTGGTGTGTGTGTGTTGTTCCCCCTGCAGTGCTGGTGTGTGTGTTTATGTGTGTCATTCACCCGGCTGTACTGGTGTGTGTGTGTGTTGTTCCCCCTGCAGTGCTGGTGTGTGTCGTTCACCCGGCAGTGCTGGCAAGGCCAAGCGGGGTCATTCAGAGGGGTGCCATGAAACAATAATATAAAGAGTCCCCCCGCTGATACTGTTGCCCCCTTGTACACTTCAAACCACACTATTTGTTATTGGACCGGGGCTCACACTGGCAGTAGAATGCAGGCAGTAGAATGCAGGCAGTAGAATGCAGGCAGTAGAATGCAGGCAGTAGAATGCAGGCAGTAGAATGCAGTTCCATTTAAACTTGAGGAGAAAAGGAGAGTGAAGAGGAAGAGTGGAGGAGGAGAGAAGCAGAGGGGAGGAGGAGGTGGGGAGGAGGAGAGGAAGAACTGAATAAAAGTTGTAGAGGAGAAGAATGGAGAGGAGGAGAAAAGGAGAGGAGAAGGAGGATGGGTGAGTAGAGGGGAGATGAAGAGGAAGAGGGGAGTGCAAAAGTGAGAAGGAGAGGAGATTATGAAGATGAGAAGTTGGAGTAGTATGTATGACTGACTCTTGGATGGATAAACCTCAAGCTCCACATGTTTTCAACACTCCCAGGTTTGCTTCCAGCAGGCAAGTGCCCCCCAACCCAGTCCACCAAATCCCCCACGCCAAAACAAAACCTCAACCCCCTCACTACCCCTCATTAAAAGTGCCCCATAAAAGTTTATACAACTCCTGAGTGTTTGTGGTATCCATGTGTGGTATCACAAGTAGCCATGTGTTGCCTTTCTCCCCGGTCGAGCTCAGTGTGTCTGCACGGCCCTGGCACCACTGCCTCCCCGCCCACCTCCTGACAGGGGAGGCAGAAGCTCCAATCCCATGTCCCGGTCACCGTCCACATCAAGGGGCATTGTGGGAGTGAGGGCATGGCCCAATGTAAGGGCAGGAATCCGGACAAGCAAACTCCCCTGGGCCCCATAAACACACACCTACAAAACCCCACAAGAACGTCACGCATCAACATACACACTCATAGCCATCAACTGTAATAAATCTAAGCTCATTTGTAACACACTTCCCTTATGCATACACAAATTGCACAATAAAGACCAAAAGATTTCCAAAACTGATCTATTCAAATTGTAAAACATGCTTAGACAAAGTAGAATAATATAAGAATCATAAAACTGCTGTTGGTCTGAGAGACTAGCTGTTTAATCATCCAAGATTGGTTTGTATTGGACAACTGCCTGTCCAGGGATCCAAACTCTGTCAAACCTCTTGAGTACCCAGACGAGTCGTGGTGCAGCGGTTCTGGACTGGTTCTGACCAACATTTCAACATGCAGTTTGCCACAAGAACATCTCAGCATGAATTCCTGGCCACTCCCGGATTACATTTAGCTCAATGGTGAAGATGAAAAGGAGCTCAGCTAGGCTGCTGCTAGTTTCAGAAAGGCCTCAGGCGTCAGTCATATGAAATGGTACAAAGTAGGAGCTTTATTCTTTTTTGCAGTTATAAGAAATGTGAAATATGTATTAGTTTGATTGTTACTATCTACAAGAATAATTGCAGAAAAGTCCTCCACATTTGCTGAATAGAAAAACCTATTTTCAATACTGTTAATTTTGTACCGTGTACCTGAACCCTTACAGTAAACACACCTTGGCTGTGTTGTATTTTAAATTACATGAAAATAATCTGTTCAGTCAGTTAACAGATTACTCAGTGTACATAGTCTGTTCTGTACATAGTCTGTTCACTCAGTGTACATAGTCTGTCCTGAAAGCACCACTAAACACAAAGATTTGAAAAAGATCCTTACAAAATCTTGTCAATTAATGTATTTGTTTGTTCAAAGACAAAGATGTATCTTGTGTCGGTAAGGACCACGCCTTTTCTGAAGCAACTAAACCACACGCCCATCTGTCTCAATGAACTGCGGAAAGAGCCATTATACTACACCCCCATGTGCGTCCACATCACACTTCATAACGCCCCAAAAACGCAAGTATACCCCAGCCTCCAAGTATACCCCAGCCTCCAAGTATACCCCAGCCTCCAAGTATACCCCAGCCTCCAAGTATACCCCAGCCTCCAAGTCATCTACCGTGAAGAGATGCCCCACAACAACCCAACCCTTTTTCTCCGTAATTGCCTAACAGCATCTCACACAGTTCCGGCACCAGCCTTTTGGGGCCCCCTGACGGACGGGGGATCAACAATACATGTTGTCCAAGTCAACGTGAGTTGTTCCAACACACCTGTGAGCACCTGTCAGGACTCCAGGCTCCACAACAACTCTTCAATGAGCTCGGGCCCAGAGAAGATGGTTGTGGTCCAGAGAAGGGTTTCTTCTTTGTTTATCTTGCATTTCTGGATGCAGCAACGTAGCGTGTTCACAGACAGTGGTTTACTGAAATGTTCCTGAGCCCATGTGTCACGGTTGCAGGAGGGAGGACACAAGCGCAGAGATATCTCCCAGCAGCATTTAAATACATGAACTTCAAACAAGAGAACAGTTGCCACAAACATTGTTGCAAAACGTTACACCAACGCAAAATATGAGCCCTACAATGACCAAAAACAAACAACTTAAATAAGGAGCAAACATGGCACAGGTGGAAACAATTAACTACTCAAGCTGAACATAGAAGCAGGAAGACTAGAACCGAAACGCATAGAACACAGAAAACACAACCAAAAGGAACAGCACAATTCTTACACCATGCAGTGATTTCCAATACAGAATACAGTTTCAACATTTGATATATTGACTACTGACTATTAGATTTCGATGAGATGGACATCATTCCTTTCTTTTTTTTCTTTACAGTTTACACAGCATCCCGACAGTTTACACAGCATCCCGACAGTTTACACAGCATCCCGACAGTTTACACAGCATCCCGACAGTTTACACAGCATCCCGACAGTTTACACAGCATCCCGACATTTTACACAGCATCCCGACAGTTTACACAGCATCCCGACAGTTTACACAGCATCCCGACAGTTTACACAGCATCCCGACAGTTTGGGGAACAGTGATGCAAATTAGGGACAATGGGACAAATGCATATTCATGGTACTGTAAATAGGGATGAGGGGGACTGTGTGTGTGTGTGTGTGTGTGTGCCCTGAGCAGGCAGCCAACCAGATAGCCTGTGGCTTAGTTACTCAACTCTCCACCCATCCCAAGGAGTGGAAATAGCTCACATTGTTCAAAACACTGTGGGATAATGGCAGCCAGGTTCTCTGAGTTAAAACGTGCACGCATGCACGCCCACGCGAGTATGCACACCCACTCACAGAGACTCAATACGTGTTAATATATTATTGAAGATCAGCAATTTAGCACTTGAAACTATTTTCCATAAACCGTAAATCTTACCCTAAAGCTGAAACTCCAATTATACCATTGTATGGAAACCCACTCTTAATGATTAACACCCATCTAGGCTCAATTTTAACCCCCCTAAACCCAACTCTAAGTAAAAAGTGTATTTTGTCAATGAGGGCTGGCCAGATGTCCTACGTTCACCAGATTTGACCCGTTTCACAACACTTAACCGCTGAACAAGCACGTCTCGTCCAGCAGCCATCCAAACGTTACACAAGTAGCATGTTCAGCAAAAAATCACAATTTACTGCTGTGAGATACGGAGTCCAGAATATCTTCTGTTTCTCCTCAGTTGACCCGTTCAAACTCTTAAAGAGGATAAGACACTTTAAGTCCCGCGGCTCTGGCCGGGGATGCGGCACCAACCCACGGACATGCATACCTGCACGTACGCACACATCTAGTCAAAAGTGGTGTTGCTACTATATACAGGAACAGGGGCCATGTGGGTTCAACTCTGGAGGCTCTGGTGTCAGCGAGATGCAGCATGAGGAAGTGGTCTAAACCATCGCATTATTTACCGCATTCAAGTGTGACCAGCAGTCAAACCCGCGCCTTCTCCGTTCGGGTGTCTTTAACACACCGCTGCAAGTTCCTCGCAGACTGACGTCCTCCGTGCACGTCCGACTCTCTTCTTGTCCTGGTCTCTTGCCCAAAACGACACCATGGTCATTCTGGTGAATCCCTGGACGGAAACACTACTCTAAACATTAGAACAACATTTGGGATAAACCAAATGTTTCCCAAAAAAAGGTGTGAAAGAACTTTCAGAACAAAGCGGACTAATCTCATCGATGATGTGTCCCGTGACGGGGGGCATATGACCGCGGCTTTGAGGCTTAAAATGGTGTGTTTCTAGTCAAACCCCACATCTGTTCCTTTGGGTTGAACACTGTCCATGTGGTGAGACAATGTGCGTCCCGAATGGCCCCCTGAAGTACATGTAACAGTGTACTTCTTTTTGGAGGGCCCATATGATGCTTTGGGATGTGTGTACAGAGAACGGAGGGCCTACATAGCTGGTCCGGATGTTTTCTACCCTTACATGCAGAGTAGATCAGTAGGGGGCAATTATGAGATGTAATAAATCACGCTATAGAAGGCAGTATGCTAGCAGTGGATTCACGCGTGGGGGTGGGGTTTGCAGTGAGGAACGGCGGGATCACATAGACCAACACACATCACACACACTGCATTTGTACATCCCACTGCAGCAGTGGGCACAGTGCCACACAATGTAAAACACATGTTCCTTATCTCCTCTCTTCCCTCATAGACTCACCCAGTCTCTCTCTTCACATTTCTCAAAAATGATTTAGGCATTAACGATCAAGCGTTCTTTTGAATCCACCAATGAAAGTTGTGCCTTATTGACATGTTAATAAAAAGAAATTGAAAATTATGGAAGTCAGAAGAAAAGACTGTGTGTGTGTGTGTGTGTGTCTGTGTGTATTTGCACAGAAACTACAAACCATTACTTTCGCTCATACTGCGCGTTCATTAAAATGGACCAATAACGGAAGGTTTCATGTGATGCGTTAATTTTTACATGCTGTACAATCTTTCTGACTGAAACCCTCAGACTGGTGACGAGTCACATGTATGAGACTTCTGCCCTCTGCCGTTTCATCCTACACATTACAATGACGTTGATCCTGACACGTAATATGTATCTGAGATGTTGGTGACGACAAATTCACGAAAAAGACGTGTGACAGAATGGGGTTGTAATGGAGATGCAGCCTGTTGTACCACTTACATCTGAAAGATGACATTCTAAAACATAACTCCTTGTCATTGAACCAACGTGTCCTTTGGAGGAGATTCTGAACGTGAAATGATCAGGTTTCCAGAAATGTCGATGTGCATCTGTAATTATGGCCCCACTCTTGGCTACAGTTGAAACAGGTTTTCTCAGATCTCTTGACAGCAAAAAAACTACTTTTTCTTTAGAACATCGGGTGTTTCACAGAAATCACGTACGAACATGCCAGGGAAACTGTCGCTTTAAATACTAATTCAAATTCACCTGTGGAAGAATACATATTTTTATGATACAGTTTTCAGTTTGTAACAATTATATACGTTTTATTTTGAGCCAATATATACCCTGGATGCGTCGTAATATACAGTACCAGGTTGAATAGGTGCGTCGGTCTATAAATCAATGTAAACGTTTATTCACAAAACCACTAGAGGTCAGTGTAGCGGCGACCACCCGACGACCAATTGGAATGGGGATTTGGCTCGTTACCAGGGGAACCAGAGAGTTGAAGTCGGAAGGGATTGCTTTTTCATTAGAACCAAATCAAAAGCTAACGAAGGCACTGCCGTTACTTGCCGTTATCTGGCTAAAAGAATAACTGAAATCATAGGTAAATTAAAAGCGTTTCGTTGGTATGTCATTACGTTCTACTTGTGTGCTCGTGATTATTGATTAGGTCACAAACGCAACGTAGTGACTGATAATTAGATAACGTTAGCTTGCTAACTTAACCGCCAAGTCTGGTGTCGCTGGCTGAGTAACTGTACGTTATTATCACTTGGCTGAGTGCTAGTGAAGCCCCTGCTAACGTTAGCATAATGTTATCTGGTTTAGGGTTGCGGTCTCTCAGCATCTTTACACATCTGAACGGCAGGCTAATCAAGATTAACTTAATGTGCTAGCTAATCGCCCCCTTATTATTACCAGCCTTCCCATTGCATAAGTCGTTTCCATGTGTCAGAATGCTAGCTGTTAACTTTCGCGTGTTAACTTCGGAAATAATTAATATTCCATTATTCGCAGGGTAGTGTTAATTCAGAACCCATTGCAGCTGGGTGGCCAACGAGTTATATCCCACGGACATAACCTATTATTTTGACGCCGGGGCTGGATTCCATTTAGGGGAGGTTTGGCTCTCTGCGCTTGTGCAAAACCGATATGCAGCAAGCCTGCTAGCGTCAGCTAGCAAGCAATGGATGTCTGTCATGCTGGTGCAAGGCATGGGATCGTACCGGAGATGGCTCAACAGACACATGCGAGGAAAATAAATCTGTAGATCTGCGTGTTTATGATCGTATTCGAAAATGCTGGTCATCAACGAGAACTGTCCACCGCAGTGGCCTTAGTCGATTCAACCCACGCCTGCGAAAAGGTGAGTCACACACAAACGGATATATACAGTAAGAATATATATATGAATTTAGTTTTCGAATATAATGTGCATTATTGTGCCATGGTATTGTTGCGTTTGTTCGTCTGCCTTGAATATAAATGTTAATGATGATGGTGGCTGTTTTGTAGGATTTTTAACTACAGAGCAGAGTTCTAACGCGCTTTTTGACTTGAGGTTAACCTTCATGCTGTCTTGCATATACAACATTCGGGTTTTGTTCTACCGTGTTAACGGGTTATGGTTCAGTTAATCATTAAAACGGGTGACCATTACGTGTCCCTTTCTCCCCAGATTGCCCATCTCCCCCTATGGATGTGTGTAACCCCAACCCCAACCGTACAGCCCCAGTGAGTGAGGCTGGGCACCGCCGGGAACTCCCAACGTGCTCCCGGACCAACGGGTGGAGCTGGCCTCCGCACCCATTCCAGCTGCTGGCCTGGCTGCTCTACCTATTCTTCGCTGTGACCGGGTTTGGGGTGTTTGTCCCCCTGCTGCCCTCCCACTGGATCCCAGCTGGCTACATTGTATCCTCCCCGCCTGCCTACATGGCCGATTAGAGAGTCTGTGTACATGGCCCATTAGAGAGTCTGTGTACATGGCCCATCGGAAAGTCTGTGTACATGGCCTGTGTCTTTAACCACATCTGCCCAGTGCACCAGCATCATGTTTGTGTGCCACCTGTTGGTGCACCTCTTGGCTGTGTCCGTGGACCCTGCGGACTACAACGTGCGTGCCAAGAGCTACCACGCGCCCATGCCCGTCTTTGACCGCACCAAACACGCCCACGTCATCGAGAACTGCCACTGCTACCTGTGCCAGGTGGACGTGTAAGTGTTGGCACACTCCGCTGCCCATCAGATAAACATCGTCATCAAGGCCTCTGTTCCATGTGTTTGGCCAATCAGGGCATTTCCTTCTAGCAGGCACCTACGATGCGTCCCAAATCTGTGGCACCCTTTTCATATTGGACTACATTAACTCGAGCCAGTAGGACTTGGGTCAGGAGCAGTGTACCACTTAGGGGATAGGGTGCTGTTTGACATCCGACACCCAAGGCGAGGTCCCATTTAGCTTGTTAAGCAGAGCAGTGCTCCCATCATCCCCACAGGACAATGCCTGTTCTCCCTTACTGTCGTCTGTATGAGACATCAGCTGAGTGACTTCAGTGTGTTTGTTGGGTTCCCTCTGATGTTTGGCTGGGGATAGAGCCCGCGAGTGAATTAAGGTCTGCGGTTAGAGCAGTCTGTTTAGTGAGTAGACACACCGGTCCCGGCGGCAGTAGTAGTATTAGCAGCGGGGCGTAGGTGAAGGGGGTCTGGGGTACTGGAGGAGTGGGGCGTGGCTGGAAGACTCCCTGATGGACGGTTGTTGCTGGGCAGATGGGAGAAGGGAGGAGGATGGTTGTGGAGGGATGGGAAGTACGACATGGATGACTTGTGTTGATCTGAAAACCAACATTTAATAAGGGGTACTTAAGCAATCAGAGTAAGGGAGAGACGTCTGTCAGGGTGACAATTTGGAGAGTGTTTAGAGATATAAACAACAGATGTTCAGGACAGCTGGGTGGGTGTCTGATGGAGAGACGGCAGGATGGAGATGTTGAGGGCAGCTGGGTGGGTGTCTGATGGAGAGACGGCAGTATAGAGATGTTAAGGACAGCTGAGTGGGTGTCTGATGGAGAGACGGCAGGATGGAGATGTTGAGGGCAGCTGGGTGGGTGTCTGATAGAGAGACGGCAGTATAGAGATGTTAAGGACAGCTGAGTGGGTGTCTGATGGAGAGACGGCAGGATGGAGATGTTGAGGAACAGCTGAGTGGGTGTCTGATGGAGAGACGGCAGGATGGAGATGTTGAGGAACAGCTGAGTGGGTGTCTGATGGAGTGACGGCAGGATGGAGATGTTGAGGAACAGCTGGGTGGGTGTCTAGGACTCGGCAGGTTGGAGATGTTGAGGACAGGACAAGAAGAAGTCAGCGGAAACCAACCGTGGAAAATCAAATAAAACTTTATAGCTGTGCTACAATAAAGGTTTTTATTGAAACCGTAAACATGTATGCAACTGAAGCTTTACGAGGTCAGTAGTAGATAAACAGCAGTGAGTAAGGTACTAGTGTAAAGGGGATGAAACCGATAGTACATTGAAGAGATGTACAAAAACAAAATCCTTATCCAAATGTTTGTCAATGAAATGTCCCTGCCTAGGACAGTGTGACTTTTCATGTTGTTGCTGTGTTACAGGGGGCCCAAATCCAAACACTGCAGTGCCTGTAACAAGTGTGTTGCCTGCTTTGACCACCACTGCAGATGGCTTAACAACTGTGTGGGAAGCAGAAACTACTGGTCAGTACCTGTCTGTCTCTCTCTCTATCTGCCTGAAGAACATTTGTTTGCACTAAGAAATAAGAAAGCTAGAATACATCACAAAAGTAACTGGTCTGGTTGGGTCTATGTTGATCTGTTTGGGTTTAATCAGATTTTATTTAGTTAGGTCATATTGTGTTGATTTAGTATGATCTGTGTTGATTAGTGAGGGTATAACTGTATTGGCATTACATTCACCAAACAGAACAGGCTTAGTATAGCCCTACAAATTGCTTTTAGTCCTGAGGAGTCATGAATATTTAGTTCTGTCTGGAACTGTAAAAGAGGGAACTAGGTCAGGCGATACACAAGCTGGAGTTCCATGCAGTGGGATAGAATGGACCAATGAGATGATACAGAAGGTGTGATATATGACCCAGGCACACTGTTAATGTCATGCTTTCCTTGCCTTCTGGGTCTGGGAGTGAGGACACTCATTGCACCAGTTCTGACGGCTGCTATTTAGTCTGTGGAGAGTTTATCTTATTCTGAACTGGGCTCAACACACGTTACACAGCGTCATTTCTGTGTTCATGTTCTTAGACTGTTTCTGAACATTGTGATTTCTGTTTGTTTGTTCTCCAGGCTGTTCCTGAACAGTGTGATTTCTGTGTGTTTGTTTTCCAGACTGTTCCTGAACAGTGTGATTTCTGTGTTCATGTTCTCCAATCTGTTCCTGAACAGTGTGATTTCTGTGTTCATGTTCTCCAGGCTGTTCCTGAACAGTGTGATTTCTGTGTTCATGTTCTCCAGGCTGTTCCTGAACAGTGTGATTTCTGTGTTCATGTTCTCCAGGCTGTTCCTGAACAGTGTGATTTCTGTGTTCATGTTCTCCAGGCTGTTCCTGAACAGTGTGATTTCTGTGTTCATGTTCTCCAGACTGTTCCTGAACAGTGTGATTTCTGTGTTCATGTTCTCCAGGCTGTTCCTGAACAGTGTGATTTCTGTGTGTTTGTTCTCCAGGCTGTTCCTGAACAGTGTGATTTCTGCTCTGCTGGGTATATCCATGGTGGTGGTCATAGCCAGTTACGTATTCATTGAGTTCTTCTTGGACCCCTCTAAGCTTCGCACCGATAAACACTTTCAAGGTATGCTTGTGTTGTGTGTTTTTTCTCTGTTATTGATTGCTGCAGTGGCCATCCAGACAAAAGTTTGGGTTTAGTGTGTGTGTGTGTGTGTGTGTGTGTGTGTGTGTGTGCGTGTGTGCGTGCAAGAGAAAACATCTTTCCAGGTTCCTCTCCTGAACCTTATGCTGATGGCTCTAGCCTGTTTTCTGTGTCTCCAGTAATGTTCATATGTATTCTCTCTCCTTCCCCACAATAATGAATGCCCATGTTGCCTCTAAGATATTCCCTGATGTTAATGTAATGTACATCTATGTAGTTGTAGATGCCGGATGTCA
This sequence comes from Novumbra hubbsi, assembly GCA_016801125.1. Classification (NCBI taxonomy): domain Eukaryota; kingdom Metazoa; phylum Chordata; class Actinopteri; order Esociformes; family Umbridae; genus Novumbra; species Novumbra hubbsi. The sequence goes on from JACXGK010011593.1 coordinate 11,963, forward strand.
GTGGCATCATAGAGCAAAATGTCTTCATAATCTGTGTTTTCTGAGTCAGACCCGGATTCTGGTGACCTAATCAAACTAACAGGCTTGCCGCAAATTAGTCAGTTTAAAAAATTGGACCATGCCATCTGCTTTGTTACCAGTGACCAATACACCACTAATTGCTGACAGTTTTACGCTGTAGTTAACTGGCCGTCGCTGAACATGCCAGGTCACAGGTACTGTTGAGAGTGTTTGTTTTCCTATGTAGCTTGTCAAGTAGCATGAGATTATACTGCTTCCTTCAGAACGTTTTGGTTCGTCACTAGATTGGTTGCTCAACATGATTGTTGAACCAAGACTGAGTGTTAGAGTATGTTCTCTTCATATGTCTGTTGACCCTTGACTGAGGGCAGACCGTAGCATCTCATCATATGTCTGTTGATCCTTGACTGAGGGCAGACCGTAGATTCTCATCATATGTTTTATGACCCTGATTGTGCCTTGAGGGATTCCTGACTGAAGACGATGCTCAGTCTTAAAACACATCCAGGTATGTGTAGATGATCACAAGGGGGAATCATAAAAGCAATGGGGTGAATTGTCAGCCTGACAGGCCTCACAGCCTGATGTCCCTGGGCTTTGTCACAGCTGAACCTGGCCTTCTGACGGTATGTTCTCTCCGCCGGTGAAAGAAGTGGCTGGGGCTTCTGATCCCCGAAAACCTTCCTTGCCGTCAGTCTTGGCTGAATGTTTGCCACATTATCAGCGTATCTAGAAGTCCCTATAAGCCCATCTTATTCCTGAAGTAGACTGAAAAACGACACATTATCATCATTCATTGAGGTTTTTAGGAAGACATGTCTGAGCTGATTTCTGATGACTGTATCTGCCAAGCTCTTTTTTTTTATATTTACATAATGTATCACCAGGTGTTGTGCAACTTCTCTGTATGCACTTTTTCTTACATGGGCGTGTTCCCACTGCACCTTGGGCAGTGACAGAACAATGCAACATGAACATGCCTGATGGAAACTGTGTTGTCTTGAACTGTAACGCCTTTAATACACTTACCTGGTGAAATCAAGGTGAAGTAGAAATAATAAAAGATAGCGCTTGGGAGTTCAGGCTGATGGACAAAGTCACATCCACAGTCCCCTCCCAAATGTCATAACCTTTTTATTATAGTCCAGAAGTGTTCTAGAATATTGCACTGGTTAACGTCAATGTCAGTAGTGGTTATCCTACGTCTGTGAACTCGGTCAGTAATGTTTATACTACGTCTGTATAATTCTTTAGTAATGTTTATACTACGTCTGTATAATTCTTTAGTAATGTTTATACTACGTCTGTATAATTCTTTAGTAATGTTTATACTATGTCTGTGAACTCCGTCAGTATGGTTATCCTACGTCTGTGAACTCCGTCAGTATGGTTATCCTACGTCTGTGAACTCCGTCAGTATGGTTATCCTACGTCTGTGAACTCCGTCAGTATGGTTGTACTACATGAGTATACTGTGTCTGTTCCTCGTTCTCCTCAGTGAGGAACGACTCTGTAGTCTGGTTTGTGTTCCTGCCTGTGGCTCCGGTCTCCACCGAGGGCCCAGCCATCCCGGCCCTGGCTGGGGTCACCATCGCCCTGGGCCTGCTGTCCACCCTGCTGCTGGGGCATCTGCTGTGTTTTCACATCTACCTCAGTGAGTTCCTCTTCTGTCTTCTACTTAGTGTCTTCATGTTTCTGCCTTGCTCAAGGTCAAAAGCAAAACCTTTTTTGTTTGTGGAAGACCGGTCACTACTCTGGTCGTTCTGGAGTTATTCACCCGGCTGTGGCACTGGCCATTATCTTCTTGTTGAACGTGCAGTAATGAGAGAAATGATGTAGGCTAAACAACTGGGAATCATCTTTGACAATATGCTTCAGTCATGCAAATCCTCAAGCCTAAAAGCAATAGTAAGCTGACCCAAGTCAGCAAAATAGCAAAACTTAAATTCAAGCTATAATTCAAAAAGCCACATTATAAAATAATGACTTCAATGAAGAGAAAGAAAATTAGAAAAACATGCTTATAACTAAATTCCCAAATGTACAAATTATGTTCCATTATGATAAATTAAGGTTTTGCCGTAAATATTCTTCCCTGAAAATGGCAAGTGCCCACATCACTGACGGACATTTCCTGCTGTTCCCCTCTGTGATCCTCAAACACCATGTGGGGCCAGTTTCCGGGGGAGGTGAGGGGCCTGATCTTTCACAAGACAACACTAGAGCTTAACTACTTCAAGGTTACTGGATTGCAGGAGGGAACCTCACATAGTAGTTAGTTCCCTTACCTTAAGGACTTACCTTAAGGACCAGGAGTCTGGGACACACCTCTCAGGACGTGCCTCTGTGTGAGGAGGTGGCCTGTATGAGGAGGTGGCCTGTATGAGCCGGTGACCAGTATGAGGAGATGACCAGTATGAGGAGGTGACCAGTATGAGGAGGTGGTCTATATGAGGAGGTGACCAGTATGAGGAGGAGGCCATTCTCAGGGTCAGACCACCAACCGTGTTGAACCTCGGTGTTGAACCTCGGTATCCCGTGAGTGTATACAGGTGTGTTGAGCCCAGCTAATCCATACAGTTACCCCAAGGAGAACTGTCTCCATGGTGACTTCCAGAACATCTCTTCAGGTGGCCGGGAACTGATGGTCACCTGAGCACTGGAGCACACTGACGGTTACATGTTACCGTAGCCACGCTTGCCCACATCGCTGCACCAGGGCAGATCTGGGATTCACACCTGTGCTATAAACAGACTCCTGTCCCATATGACAAGTAGCTAATTGGGGCCACTCGGTGTAAACAACTCTCTCTCGCTCTCTTAATCCAGCACGCTTTGTGAATAGGGCTATGTGAACCGGGACAGCTGTAATGCAGAAAGGCACCGCTAGAGGGTGGAGGAGTGGTTCCTGTCCACCGTCTTGAAGCCTGCAGTGGCCTTTTGTTAACCAAAGCTTTCCTTTTAGCGGTGACATTTGCTGGGGTTTAAAATGCATGTTTTTGAACCTTATTGTTATAGCGGTGTGTGTGTGTGTTGCAAATACTCCTCTCCTTTGTGTTGTTTAGTGTGGAACCGTCTTAGTACTTACGAGTACATTGTGAAACAGAGGCATCGCCAGGACTCTAGCATACAACGAGATGGGAGCAACGAATTGGGACCTCCCAAAATCAGTCTTATCAAGGTAAGTTGCCCTTAACCCCTTCCATGTTCCGACCCACCACCTCTCAGTTCCCTTGCCATGTTCTGACCCACTCCTCTCAGTTGACTGGGTCAGTTCGGGCCTCTTCTGTAAATTTCAGGGGGTCTGTTCTGGCCTATGTTCTGTCAGTTTAAGGGGGTCTGTTCTGGTCTATGTTCTGTCAGTTTTAGGGGTTCTGTTCTGGCCTCCTCGGTTTAATAGCAGGTTTTCTTTGTGATAATTTAACTTGAGATCTAGCTGTGTGTTTGATCTGCTCCATTATTGTGGAAGTGAAAGTCAGCTAAAAGGGGGTTTAGGAGTCTTTTTCACATCAAATGACAACAACGCTGGCACCGTTCTGACGCTAACGCCTTCACCGCCCTGACACTGATGCTTGCACCGCCCTGACGCTGACGCTTGCACCGCCCTAACGCCTGCACCGTCCTGAACCTAACGCATGCACCGTCCTGAACCTGACGCCTGCACCGTCCTGAACCTGACGCCTGCACCGTCCTGAACCTGACGCCTGCACCGTCCTGAACCTGACGCCTGCACCGTCCTGAACCTGACGCCTGCACCGTCCT
>JACXGK010011594.1:0-15796 GCA_016801125.1 Novumbra hubbsi
GCAGTAGCCGCCCGTTCTTGTGTTGACTGCTTGCTAGCATAGTTTGCATGCTTCGTGGCAAAGTGACGGCTGATATTGTACTCTTTGAAAACCGCAACAGCTTCTTGGCATATCAGACATACAGCCGTTGATCGGACTTCAGTGAAGAAGTATTTTGTTGTCCACTCCTTATTAAACACTCGGCATTCGCTGTCCACTTCCCTTCTCTTTGGTCCGCTCATTTTCACAGAAGGGCTTAATGGTGACGTGAAACGAAGTAAAAATTAAAGTGAAATAAAGAGAAATACGCGCCACTCCAACAACGGTCAATGTGTTTTGAGTGCGCCGTCTATTGGGGAAACGTGGGCATTGCAGGGAAAGGGAAAAAAGGAGGTTTTTACTATAATTTGGACAAGTTCGGCGGGCCGGATTAAAAAGCCTAACGGGCCGTATGTGGCCCGCGGGCCGTAGTTTGCCCATGTCTGCACTAGAGGGAAATATAGCATATCTAATTAATTTACCATATGCAGTATTTATATGGGAAACAAAATGTCGGGCACAGATTCTGTTGGGGCAGTGCCCAGTTGACCCACAGTTAGATCTGTGTCTGAATTCTTATATGATATATTAATTTGGAACTTTATTATCCAAAACAATTCTTGCCTCTGCAAGTCACAGTGCATGTTGAGGTGACAAACTGAAGGAGGAACTAATGCTAGATAATGTTAGCCAGCTACTGTTAGCTCGTTAACTTCAATGTTTGCTGGGTGAAAACATATCCTTGCCGTCCATTTAAGACATTATGTTCTTCACAAGCCAGGTAAAAAAACACATTTTGAATCATGGCTAAAATTAGCATGATTTCATGAAGACATAAATTGTTATTAGAAAGAAAAACAAATTTTTCTCTATTCTCAGACCGTGTGCTCAGAACCTATAAAACGCATGTGACAAATGAAGTGAACGCCAGGCAACCAGCGCCTAGCAACACGTGGTCCTGAAGGGCAATTGGTCAGCATAAGCACCCCTGAGTCCAGGTTGATTCTGTCCCGTGGGCTTTGATATAGAGGGATGAGGATGATAAGATCCCACGTGATCCCAGACACACATCTGTGGCACTCACGGCCATCCATCTTTCCTTTGTCTTTTGCTTGTCTTTCTCTCTCTCACATACTCACTCACACACACACACACACACAACGCTTGTTTTGGTGGTAGAGACCTGGGATCAAATAGTATCTGACATATGTATATGAAGTTTATGAAGCATTTCATAGCATGAGAAAATTAGCAAGACACTCTGTTTGACTCCTCCATAGTGACAGTATAAGACACTGTGTTGATTCGTCTCCTAGTAAATTGTCGCCAAGCAAAAGCTGTAACAAGGCCCATCATTTGTTTAATGTTGGGCTGGGAAAGCAGTGTTCATCTGTGGGGCAAGAAAATGCAAGAATTACAATGACCCCATCTTAATACCCGGGTTTCACTTCAAGTATACTCTATCCTTCTGACACCCCAGGAACTCCCACCATCCTGTCGATCTCCCCAAGCCTGCCTCTACAACCATCTAGAGGTCAACACACCCTTTAGAAAGAAAACTAGGAGAGCATACCTAATCGCTGTGCTGATTAAGTTCCCGTTTCCAAAGGTGCGTTTGTATACACAATCTGCCACAGGAAGAATGTACCCATGCCGTACAATGCATTCATCAGATAGTCATCAAGGTCCTACAAGACTTCAGAGCAGTGAAGCATGTGGTACAGACCCGTGCTGACCCCTCACTTTGGTAAACCCCTGTTCCAAAAACTGGCAAGCAGGCAGGTCCATAATGCAAATGAATTGATCAGTTTATCACATCATCTCAAAATGTAACACTTTGGCTGCACTCAAAACTATTCCTAACTCTGTGAATCCATACGGTCCTTAAACTAGAAATCCATTTATATTCACCCCTCCTATCCCATTGCCCAATACTAGGCTAACTATTGTATATAATTGTATGTCTTTATTGTACATGGTGTGTATTCTGTCAAGATACATTTTCTGCCACCAGCAGTACCTTTGCACAATGGTAGAGGTCTGAGTATGTGTAAATAGATTTCACATTTAAAGGTTATTCAGATTGTGGTGAGCATTTATGCCCTTGTTGCTTGGATACCAATCTGTTTAGGCTTAATTCCAGTTTTTGTTCTATCTGTCTCAAAATTTAAAATAGATTTTTTTGACACAGAAAAAGTAGTTAAAGTTAATTGTCAAAAACATGAATTACATGCATGAAAAAAGTGGCTTTAGACTATAATTTGTTGGGGAAGTTCACGGAAACTTCTTGAGACCAGCCAGGCAAAAATACTTTGCAGGTTCTCACCTTCTGCAAATGCAATTTTCTCTGGATGCTTTTCCTCATGGAGTTTTCAAGTGCAACAGCTCCTCTACATGTTCCTGATGGGCCTGGACTCCATACATGTGGCAGATTGTTCCACTATAACTTCAGAGGAGACGCTTAACATGTTGTCTTTGCTTATAAAGCTTCTCTGCAGAACAAGAGCGTCAATAATATTAGCAAGATCTTTGACTTTGTGTCATGTGCAACTTAAGGAAAGAAACAATGGTGAGAAACTGATTTTAGGTAACACTTCATATGAAGCACTTGTCTTGAGAAATATGAAATAGATAAAAAATTGTATTGGGAGATGCCTTTTATGTTAAAATTGTCAATCAAGGGAGGAATCGTTATGACCTATATTTAAATAAACGGCTTTAATTGTGTGCAGCAATCCTGCTTTTTTGCAGGTACTGTAATAATCATTTCATGATGTAGGTGTACTTAAGTCTAAATTAGTAGGGGGTGTATAGAAAGCAATCATTATCTTATTTGAAGACAAAATTGGTCAACTAGTTGTATTTACTTTTGCTACTAATAAAAATGATTTAAAATGTAAATGTTCCTCAAATGGCAAAACATCAGAAAGCACTGATCACAAAAAATCCAAAAGTACAGTCTGTTGAGTCTAAAAGACACAGCCATTAGAAGACTACATCAACACCAAGAGACCAGGAGACATTCCTCTTCTTTAATGACTCCCCGAAAGTATTTCCCCAGATGGTAAATTATTGAACTTAAGTCCTTGCCTGGATGAAGAGGAAAGCGTCAAATTTATCTCCTCTTCGTCTCCAATTCAACCTCCCCTCCTCATTGGCCTGGACTCTTTTCTTCCACATCACAGGGAATATTCCCTTAATCAAATGGATGATTTATCCCATTTAAATTCAGTTTCCTTCCCCTAATGGAACCTGGGCTTTGTAGGGGTGTAGGAGAATATTTCGCTCGAAAGTGACGGGGGAGAGAGAACAGAAAAGTTCATTTATAATCCAGTGGGAGAGAGAGAGAGAGAGAGAGAGAGAGAGATCGGGAGAGGGACAGAGACAGGGAAAGAGAGACAGGGAGAGAGACTTGGGGAGAGTGACCCCTATTTGAATGAATAAAGATTGGGTCTTTATAAATTCCGCTATTGTCCCATCACTAACAACCATTCATTATTAACAGGTTGGCTTCAAAGATAACTCACATAGAGGAGTTCAGAGCAGGCTCTGCTTGACTTACTGTGAATGATGTGCAACTGTAGTCTCACCACCTTAAGAACCCCATTTAAGCCTCATGACCCAGAGTTTTCCCAAACGAAGGGTCGGAACCTACAATAGCTTGATCCCAGATCCGTTCATACTTTCTAGGCTAAACTACAAAGATCAATCTAATACCGTTTCAGTGTTTGTACAGGTTAGCCTGTTTCAGTCCTAAATATAATTTACTGATTTAGTTTCTGCACAGTGCACCCGTGTTTCCAAAAAGCATTTTAAAAATAATTGAATTGCCACACAAATGCAGAATATGAAAATCTCTAAAAACAGTCCCTCAGTCTGAGAGCGTCTGCTGCTTTATGTAAATGTTAAAAACTCAATAAATCAATAAATAGTTTTCCGAACTGTGGTATGAGGTTTTGTGTGAAGACCGTTTCAAGCAGAACTTTAATAACAATGGCAGTAAATTGCAGCAAACTGCTGGCCCCTGGCACGTTAGACAGACGTGTGTTGAGGGACGTTCTCAGTCTCTTCCTTTCCCAGTCTGTCATCCCCACATGCTTCAATACGTACACCATTGTCTCTGTACCCAGGCAATGGGAAGCCGCCTCATTGACTATATCGTATTTAGCACGTTGGTTGGTCAAGGACCACTTCAGAACCAGTTTCCATTTCAATTTGCAGACCGACCCCACATATTCCCAGCAATGTTGTTATGATTAATACATTTTTACTACAATGCAGACTGCTTAATCTGTGTTCTAGGACCAAATCTTATCAAGAATTTTAGTTTGTTTTGCTTTATCTTAAGTTGGTTCTGGTAATGTTTTGCCTGGCCTATAGACATTTTGTGCAGTAGCCTATTTAATTCTTGTTGTTATACTAGCTGATTTCTCAGTACTTGTGACTGTAAACTTGGTTCTGTTTCAGTCCACTTTGCGGTATTGAGGAAAGGAACAGACAGTGACAAGGGGAGGAAAGAACATGAATAGACACCTCTCCTAGACCCCTCCCATCCACAAGGCAGGCAATGGTCACGAGGTGCTGGAACCCAGTTGATCTTATTGCAACTCCACCCCAGGTCCCTGATAACCAGTGTGTTTCATTCTCTACCCCTCTGTGTTCCAACCCTGCTCGTTCCCAAATAGTAATGCTTTGTTGCAATCTTCGTTCCCCTTCTCCCCTTCTCCCTCTACTCTCCTCTTCCGTTTTATCATCTTTCCCTTGTACCAACTCCTTTTGCCTCCTGTCTCGTGATTCTGCCTCGTCGTCCCTACTCTCATCTCTTTCCACTACCTCCGTTCCTTGTCCTCTCGGCCAGCCTGGTGTCCCCCTCCCGCTCCATGGCTGACTGACCGACTCGCTGAGGGCTAACGGAACAGGGCTGGAGACTGCCAAGCAAAAGTGGAAAACAAAGCTTCCAGAGGACCTGTCATTGTTTCATCCGTTTCCCTCTAACCGCTCCTCTGTCTCTGCTGCTGAAGCCAATTTCCATCACTCTGAATTTCCAGTATGCAAGGGTCTCCCCCATTGCAAAAGCAAACTCTCTTTCCAGCTTTCTCAGCTTGGATGTCAAGCTTAACATTGATAAGCAAGAGCTGCTCCTCCTCCCAGAAAAGGCCTGCCTGCCCAAGACCTGTCCCTCCCGATTGACAACCAGCCAGTGGTCCCCTCATAGAGTGCCAAGAACCTTGGAGTGCCACTCAACAGGAACCTGTTATTCACTGTAAACATCTTAGCAGTGACTCGCTCCTGTAGATTCTTGCACACTCAGGGGAAAACGTGTTTCGGTAAGGCTTGCACTCCCCCAGGGCAATGCATAATATGCAGGCTACCCTACCCATTTACCCTCTCCTCTTCCAGTTGACAGCACACTATAAGCTATGCCAGGAGCTGTGACATTAAAGGGGCAATTCACCCCGAGGGGGGGGGGGGACCTTATGTGGTGTTTATCACAAGAGATTTATAGGGCAGTGAGATTTGTGTCAAACAAATCCCTCTAGTTATTGTGCACCAAACAACACACACACGGGTATTTGATGTGTTATCGTAAGGCCAGTTTCGGGAAGCATCAATGCTATGGTTGCGATACGCACAGTGTCTCCCAGCTCAGCAGTGGATGACGGTTTCCATTAGCCTCTTGCTTTCTTCCCTACTTGTGCGCTTCTTTCTCCGATGCTTGGTTTTTTGAAGACTGCAGGCTCTAGATGGATTGGGTGGTGTTCTCTGTAATCTTATTATGCGCTGGGTTTTATTCAATGCCTAGAACGTGTTCTTGTTCATTCCGTGGTCATCGCTTCTGTGGAATCTCCTTCTGGATTTGCTTTGAATGTTCTGTCTTCATGATGGGGTTTTGTTAGGAATTGTATGAAGAAAATACATGTGTATTTAACCTGAAATCATGTGACACCTTGGATGCACACGGGTGGACTCCATTCAGGTCATTACATGACGTCTGAAGACAAATGTACATTTGTGTCACAACACTTCACAAATAAAATGTTGAGAAGTCCGAGGGTGTGAGAACTCAAGAGCTGCCGTAGATGCAAACTCATCGCATGCTTGTCACGATTTCAATTTTTATTCTTCTCCTCGTTTTGAAGAGTTTGTTAGAAACTCGACCCCTTGAACAACCACTTTAACCTTTGGAGATTATTTGCGTGGCAGAGAAGTCTCTCAACAATGTTCCTCTCTATTTGAAATTGGCAGTGGACGCGCTCTCCCTGGCTGTGTCACAAAAGACCACATATTCCCTACATAATGCACTAAAGTACATTGGGCCAGACTGGAACCAAGTAGTGCACTAAAGTATATGAAATTGGGTGTGATTTGCGACACAGCCCAGTCATAATAAGAATGGTATTTTATCATCAGAATGGTATTTTTAAATGATATACAAGTCAGATGCTATTACAGTTAGTATGTCGAGGATAAGATGGATTTATATCCGTAATTATGTGTCAGATGATATTACCACAGCACCTCTATTGGTTGAACAGTTTAATTTAATTCACCGGTGTGATCATATCATGAGTGTTTATAGAAATTACGAGCAAGTAACAGGCCAAATTAATAACATTTGCAATAGAATTGGTTTGTAAGTATGTGTTCCTCATCCAGAATTCGCCTCGCTCCAGTGTGGTGGTGAGGCTGGAGTCCCCGGGTCTTTTGATTAAATTCCCAAAATAGCGCTGACATTAACGAAGCTGGGATAGTGTTAAGCGTGCAACAAGGGCAAGCCATTCGTCTTCACGGCCCACGCGTCGTTTCAACACCGCCGGGTTACATGATCCACCCACCCACCTTGTACTGTACCATTCCTGCGGTCAATTTCTCATTCCGTTCTCGAGCTTCCCCGTGCACTTATCTGGTGCATATCCATGACACATTGATAACACATCTATAAGCACTCCAAATGCACTTTTAAAGGTTAATTAAATCCACAGCGAATCTTAAGCACATTCAAGTCATGCCATGCAAGAGCTTAGATTGAGGTATTAATAGATACCCCGTTACAATGAAAGCCTAATATCACTGTGTCTGTCCTCAAAAGTGTGTTTGTGCCATACCAGTGTTTGAAAATGTGCCAAAGGGCGACACCGAATTTTGAAGTGCTTATATGGTGTATAACCCGTCCAATGGGCGAATACAGTCACGTGACCTATCCTTCATGACCAAATAATGCATTGCTATGTGTCCACTAATTGTTAGTTCAGAGGGCTACGCATGCCACAGGGGGAGATGGGCTGAACACAGCTTAATCCAACGCAGAATGTATGTTCAGACAGTATCAAATTTGATTACCCAGCACCCCCCACGGTAAGGGCAAAACCAAATAGCTCCAAGTTTCTCCTGGGAGAAGCCTCGTTGACACGAATCCAACGGGAGGCGTGACGGACCATGATGTGGTTAGTGTCACCATGACAGGGGATCCGTCATCCTCTGTGTGGGTGTTGAGGGAGTGCCCCGTGTGAACGACCCGCTACCCAACACGGAGGGCACTGAAGGTGTGAAATGAGACCGGGGTCGCTTAACACAGCGGGCTTTTACTGTAATCAAGCCCACTGCCGGGTTGTCCCCCACGCACTGTGGACACAGCTGTTGTGGTCGCAGACCTTCCTGGTGCCACCTGTGACTAGGTCGACCTTTACAAGACACGAGGAAAACTATTTCCTAAGTTTTTTATTTTGTTGTCCAGAAGGCTCTGTTGCTGTGCGACACAGTTGATGGCCGGGCTGTAACAGCCTTCATTCACTCTCATGTCTTTTAAACGTGTCGTGTTTTAGAAGCAGCTGCTGTAACAGTGGTATCGTGTCGACTGTTTAAGTAGGCATCGGTATCTTTATAAATGACAGTTTCTCCATGCATGTGTATCAGCTGGAGGTGGATCAAATCAAACTGTATTTGTCAAATGCTTTGTCAACAATCGGAGTAGACGGAGTAAAATGCTTACAGAATCTTTCTAGAAAGATGGAACAGAATACAAAATGTAAAGACAGTAAGCAATGACAGAGGGAATATATAAACAGGGATATGAATAACACAATGTGAATAATTACAAAATTAAATCAATTAAATTACTGTTATGAAGCCCTTATGAAGTCACAAAGTACTTACGCAGATAAAGAAATAACTTTGATAGATTACAACAAAACTCATGCTTCTATCTAGTAAGATGTGTCAGCATCAAGTTATTGTCCCACTACTCAACCTGAAACCATTTGAGCCCAAAAAGGGATTAGTAGATAACCGGGCCGGATTTGGGACGGAGCAAAGTGTGATGATGAGCAATGGACTCCATCCAAATGAGAGGGGTGGTCTTCAAGTCATCAATGTGAACAGGAGTCTAACTTCTCTTGCCGGACCAAGGGTGCAGGTCAGGCACCAGGTTTAGCGGAGTCTTCCCTTAGCATAGCCAGTGTAGTTGGCTCTGGTGTGACTGTGACTCATCATGATAAACAGGAGTCTAACAGCTCTAGGGTGCAGGTCAGGCACTAGGCTGTAAGGCTTAGCGGAGTCTTCCCTTAGCATAGCCAGTGTAGTTGGCTCTGGTGTGACTGTGACTCATCACGATAAACAGGAGTCTAACAGCTCTAGGGTGCAGGTCAGGCACTAGGCTGTAAGGCTTAGCGGAGTCTTCCCTTAGCATAGCCAGTGTAGTTGGCTCTGGTGTGACTGTGACTCATCACGATAAACAGGAGTCTAACAGCTCTACGGGTGCAGGTCAGGCACTAGGCTGTAAGGCTTAGCGGAGTCTTCCCTTAGCATAGCCAGTGTAGTTGGCTCTGGTGTGACTGTGACTCAATCTAGGTTCATCAAAGCTAAATAGGTTGGTGGCCCCCTCTCTCTCAACCTGGCTTAAGCTTGATTAATTTGTGGTCCTGAATGTGTCTCTCCTTGTCAAACCGGTGACTATAGTCCCTACGCTTTCAGCAAACACTAATAACATTAATTACAACAAAGAACAGCTGTTTTTTTGGGGAGGCGAGGCTTAGGTTCTATTGATGAATTTTAACCCCTCAACAAGGTTTCAAACCGTATCTTTATAATGATATTGTCAGGACATGACATCAGGGTTCACACCCATATTCCTGCAATGACAAAAGCCTTGACATCGTTAGCAACCACAGAGACTCTGGACATCCTTGGCTTTGGAGCTTGATCTTTAGACCAGAGATGAGTGTCCTCTACTGTCCCACCACTTCCGGCATCTGGTCAAGTTACGTATTTTCTCCTTCCCGGCACCTCAATGGTCAGTCCCTGATCATTGTTCACAAGATCAAACTCAGAAAAGCCAGTGTCGTTTTGCTGACTGTAGGTCTGCATCACACAGATGGTCGCTTGTATAAATACTTGACATAAGTCGGACTACAATGCAGCAATGTACTTTACAGCTCATAATCGTTTAAAAAACCTGTAGCAATGCCACTGATTTACTGTGCATATGGAGCGTTGGCAACAGCTTCAGAAACGATAGCTGGATTGGTTTTGCTTGCTAAGCAACATATGTATTATAGTAAAGTATGGCAAACTATATTAGACAGACACCAGACTGAACTGATCTTCAACAATTGCTTCATATCTCAGACATGTAAAGAAGTAGATTTCCTGAACCTCATATCACAGGTGTGGTGATGTGTACAAGACCACACAGATCTTATCAGATCTGCTCTGAGGGAAACTGTTTGTTTACAGGACAATATTCATTTTAGATATGCCCTGAAACAAAAAGGATAAAGGCAGAACAGAACAGAAGTCTACAGATTACAACATAACCTACAGTTCTGGAAAAAAATAAACAACTCTTTTCTAACCCCTAAACTAAATTAGTCCTGTAAATTGGATTTTATTTGCACATATCTAAAATTTGGAATAAGCTATTATGTGTCTTTTTTACTTAAAACCTGACACTGTAGTAAGGCCATATGCGTAACACATTATACAGCAGTAAAAGCCTATAACTACACATACAGTATTATTACTGTTTTATATTGCATTTTGAGTACATGTACAATGCTGCATTATTACTGTTTTATATTGCATTATGAGTACTTGTATAATGCTGCATTATTACTGTTTTATATTGCATTATGAGTGCATGTATAATGCTGTATGCTGCGTTCCACACATGGCCTTTAAATAAAGTGTTACAGAATGGTCCAATCCCATGAGGAGCGTGGTTAAAATGTCTACACAAACGCAGGCAGAGTGGATGCTCATTCTCTCTGGAAGCAAAATGCAAGCACATATAGCACACAGGATCCCTTGGGGGAATCACTCGTAATCTATCAGACCATGATAACATTTGATTTAGAAGGTAATATCAAGGCCTCCAGAAGAACATCCTCTAAACGGGCTGAGGTGGCTGGCAGGAAAGGAAATGTGATGTAAAGACATACCTACAACCCACCTGGAAGCAGACAACCAGGCTTTAATAGAACCTTATGTTAAATACCTTCCTATACCAGCTGTAAATAAAGTTGAGCTACAACATGGGCTCAAGTGAAATTGACCTCCAGGGGCCACCTCCTCCAGGGGCCACCTCCTCCAGGGGCCACCTCCTCCAGGGGCCTCCTCCTCCAGCGGCCACCTCCTCCAGGGGCCACCTCCTCCAGCGGCCACCTCCTCCAGCGGCCACCTCCTCAGCCAGATACTCAGTCTGGAACGAAGACAACGGAAGTAGGGACAGAAAGGACAGATAAAATGACGGAAGGAACTGAAGAAGCACAGAAATATCTGAAGAAAGTTTTAAGCAAATGTTTCTACAGTAGCATAGCCTGATGCTGTGGATGATTACCTTGACGTATAGGTTAGAGGCTCACTCGTGAGAGCAGCCAGTTCCCATGGCGATGCCCTGAAGTAGCCAATGTCAGTGCACTATTCATACAGCGAACGTCCCTTTAGGTATTCTGTAGACATCTGACTGCCTTTTCCCACAGGCAGGAGTTATTGTACATCTAGGCCAGAGATGATGGGTGGACAGTGAGGTCTGGGGTTGTCTGGGACAGGAAGGAAGGAGGATGGGGCAAGGGCTCTAAGGGTGGAGGCTTTTATAGTATGTGCGGAACACAGAATGAAAATAATATGATGGTGTTCAAGATGGCATGACTCCTCGAAAACATGTAAAAAAAATATGTATGTAGTATTAATATGGCATAGATAAATATGGGCTATAATGGCTATGGGACATTCACAGTGGTATTTTGTTTGAGGCGGTCTAAATGTTGAAAATGACAAGGAACAAAATATCCATTTAGATGAAAATCCCTAAGCATCAACAGGCCTCCTGTGACAGACCCTTGACTTGACAGTCATACAGGTGGAACATACAGAAAGCGTCTTCTTCTCTATCAAAAAATTATTAACCCACATCTCATCCAATTCACACGCAAAAAAGAAAGCCGAGTGAATAATGACTTCAGTGAGACCCAGAGACGGAGGGCAACGGACCCTGGTTTAAACCGCGTGCACAAAATAGGTACCATTTAGGATCCAAACTAAAGCAGGGGATCTGAATGCAGAGAAAGAAAACTGATACAAAATGGCATTCTGGGTTGGGGCTCATGAATAACATGAATTATACTGTCGTTTTGTGTGCAGATCTAGTCTTTTTCACTAGGGCCTTTTATTTTATTCATTTATGTTTCTGCCTATGTTATCTTCAGGATTTAATAATGATGACATAAGAGAACCTACAGAAAGTGTTTTTCTCTACAATATAGACCCAAGAGATGTTACAGAAACTGTTTTCAGTAACTAGACATTTTCTTATAGTCCTTTATTACGATATACTTTTTGCAGGACATGTAGTGCGTTTTTATTGAGGACAGATCGGTTTGAGAACAACATATTAAATGTTTTTACCCTAGGGCTGTGTAAATAATTCACCAAAGATTTTGATCAAACACATTAACTTGCGTTGTATCATATTGAATTTCAATTCAAATTCTTTTTACATAAATAAATTAGGTTAATGCACACTTTCTGCGGACACTAATACACTCTCAGAAGTTGTTGAAATAAATATATTCAGAAAACATTTATTTTATACAGACACCAGGATCAGTGCCTTAGTTTTAAAACAGAGAGTCTAGCTTTAGCTGACTTCTTAGATTGTAAAACAAATGACCCTAATGGAAGAGCAGTTTGAAATATCTCATAGTAGGTCTCTGTGAAAGTGAAAGTTGCTTTTCCACAAAGGCTGTTGCACTAGAACGTTGTGGTTAAAGTTACGTCCGTTGTGCTTGAAGAGCAAGGGTCCCTTTTAAAGCCATGTCAACAGTATGGTACCACTCAGTCAGAAAGTGCACCTTAGACCAAGAAAAGAAATCAAAGCAACAAATGAAAGTAGCAGGATTCTCTGTGAGATCTGACAGTGAAAGACAAGAGACCAAATAGGCTGGTAGTTACTGTATCAAAGCCATGACCACATGGTACTGATCATCCCCTCTCTGTCCCACTCCTCACTCACACTGTCCCCATTCCCTCTATGTTCTCCACTTTCTCCCTGCCCCCGTGGCTCCTCTCTCAACCTCCTCCCGCGCTCCTTCTCTCCCCCGTGCCCCTCACACTCAACCTCCTCCAACGCTCCATCTCTCCTCCGTGGCTCCTCTCTCAACCTCCTCCAGTGCTCCATCTCTCCTCCGTGGCTCCTCTCTCAACCTCCTCCAGGGCTCCATCTCTCCTCCGTGGCTCCTCTCTCAACCTCCTCCAGGGCTCCATCTCTCCTCCGTGGCTTTTCTCTCAACCTCCTCCAGTGCTATATCTCTCCTCGGTCCAACCCTCCATCTCTCCTCGGTTCCCCTCTCTCCTCGGTTCCCCCTCTCTCTCACCCTCCTCCAGCCCTCCATCTCTCCTCGTTTCCCTCTCTCTCTCACCCTCCTCCAGCCCTCCATCTCTCCTCGGTTCCCCCTCTCTCTCACCCTCCTCCAGCCCTCCATCTCTCTACTGTGCCCCTCTCTCTCTCGACCTCCAACGCTCCATCTCTCCTCCGTGGCTCGTCTCTCTCAACCTCCTCGAGCGCTCCTTCTCTCCTCGGTGCCCCTCTCTCTGTCCCTGTCGGTCCATCCATCCCAATCGTCTGCCCTGTGGCCTTTCACCCCAGTAGTGTGACATGATCCTGTAATGAATTGCTGTTAATTACCTGCTGGGACGGTTAGCTTTAGATAGAATTCTCAGGACATTTAGCCCAGGTCAATATGAATGATAAACACTGTTTAATGAATGACTCTCAGACTAAACGGAGCAAAAATAGAGGCCATTCCTCTTTTCCATGTAATGGAAGTAATCTGTGCTCTTGATTTCAGAATTGCGAAAGCCTATTACCTATAACAATACTTTCTGTAGTGGAAAAAAAACGACATGCAAACGATCTCTACTTGCAAAGCAACTGCTTTGTGGGACAAACATTATGTGCTAATGCTGCCCTGGGTGAACTAGAACAAGAATTTTAAACAAAAAAAGCGTTGTTGAGGAAAGCTTGTGGTGTTACAAGATTAAAAGGACAAAAGGTGACTGAAGTGGAGATATTTAGGGGGAAGTGGAGACTGAAGTCAGAGCATTTCCTACTCCCCTTCAATACCAGGCCCCCTCTTCATCCAGTCCGGAGAATGCTAAACACTATATGCCACTCCAGATCAAAGTTAGTGCTCCCTTATGAATAAAAGAGTATGACCCATCTGTGCAGGTGTAATAGGTGAGAAAGGACCTTTCGTCTACAGCTGGATCCTAGCCAGCCAATCCTGCTGTCCCCTGAGGGATTCTAGGCCTGCCATTTTAACCAGCCACCGCTACAGCTTTTGAGAATAATAAATGAGGACAATCTAAGGATTTAATAAGGTCACGATGACCAAAATGAACAAAGGGAAGAATTATTAGTTGAGTTTTATTATCTGGACAATGGTTCTAAAGGATAACGGTAACTGGGTTGAATGGAGGGAAACAGGGTAGATTTGAGTGGGTTGTGAAAGTAAAGGTACATGTTGCAGATAAAAGGGAATGGGGAGGGCTTTGATTGGAAAATATACATTCATCTTGGTTGGATTTTTGCCTTCACCACATCTGTCTGAAAACAAGTTATTATTTGAAAGAAGTTTCTGTGTGGAACGAAGAAGGGAAGGCGTCTTACAGAGTATGTTATTATCTGTCAATATTGAACTTCAATTATCCTGCATATTTTTTCGGACCGTTTCCTCTGACAGTGTACATTTGAGTTATACCTGATAGCCCATGAGACACCTCTTCCTTGTATTATCAGTGTTCATGACAACACAGGACACCGTCCAAGTGCTGTGGGGGACTTGATTACAAGAAATGTAATTCAAGGCACACGTTCTTCCTCAACCAGATGAATAAATGAAGCCGTTATAAAATCAACAACAATCGTAGCATTTTATAGTCCATTATTAATCACGCAAAGATAATTGATTCCTCCTGTTTTTACTACGCCATCCACCCGGGAGCTTCATTGCATTTGCTCCCATTAATGTAAGAGCTGTTGCAGAAGCAAGAGGGCGGGCGTGGCTCAATAGCCACTATTGATCCGAGATGAGATGACCTTGTGTACATTAAAACGGCCTTGCGGTGGGAATGGAAACAACCGTGCAGCTGAAGGGAAATGTTATGCTGAAGTGTCACACAGGGGGTTTTATATGCTAATAGAATGTTTAGTGGCTGGAGCTACAGATGACGTCCTGAAGTGGGTATTTTACAAATGACTGGGGAAGAAATCCACCTGAACACCACTCCTAATGTTAATTATTAGTGAACACCACTCTAACTGAAGGTAACGGTATTTCATCAGTTAAACAAATCAACAAAGCTTTATCCATAAATAGTGTCACGGGTCCCTCTCCCTGTCGACGTGAGTCATTTCCCACGAGCCGGGTTTTGACAATATTCTATATAGTTTGTTGTACATTTTAGTTCGTGTAACTTGTTCACCTTTTTCGAAAATGCAAATGCAACTGAACTGACTTTATTCCTTCAAAACCAAACCTGCCGGTTTCCCACTCGGAAACGGACATTTCCCACTGCGGCATCGCGCTCTGATCTGGTCTTATTCCGAACACTTGGCCAAACCGATGGACCAGGAACCGTAATGGGAGCACCACAGACCCAAGCCGGGGCGAAATACTGGTTGTTTTCTGTCTTCACCTGGAGTAATTCATCTTCCAGTATATTCACCTTCTCCAGTGTCCCTGTGCAGCCTGGCCTCATCACTACTCCCGCTTCCAGGGTGACACCTGGTTCCAAGGCTGCGTCCCACCTCACACATTAACCACCTGGTGGTGGAAAGTCAATAACCAACAATATGTGGCCTGCTGACCTTTATATACATGGTTTCCGTCAAGGCCAAGCGCTTCCCAAGGTGTTGGGGTTGAGGCCCAGTACGCGCATTCTGAATGTGTCACAAAAGGCATTCGCAGTACTGAACTCTTAACAGAAAACTGTAAATTATATAGTATTGGGGGGTGTCCCAACAGCAAAAGACACAACGGTTTCGTTGAAGTGTGGTGTGTATTCTCTGCCAGACCTAGTGTGGTGTGTATTCTCTGCCAGGCCTAGTGCGGTGTGTATTCTCAGCCAGGCCTAGTGTGGTTGTGTATTCTCTGCCAGGCCTAGTGTGGTGTGTATTCTCTGCCAGGCCTAGTGTGGTGTGTATTCTCTGCCAGGCCTAGTGTGGTGTGTATTCTCTGCCAGGCCTAGTGTGGTGTGTATTCTCTGCCAGACCTAGTGTGGT
>JACXGK010011595.1:0-15811 GCA_016801125.1 Novumbra hubbsi
GGGGGTAGTGGGGCTCTGGGGGGTAGTGGGGCAAGGCATTGTGTGGTGGTGGGGCTCTGGGGGGTAGTGGGGCTCTGGGGGGTAGTGGGGCTCTGGGGGGGTAGTGGGGCAAGGCATTGTGTGGTGGTGGGTAAGGCATCGTACTAACAGAATTTCTCATCATCAAACCCCCAGATGGGCTCTGGTTGTGTGTGTTGGGGGGACGCAGTTCTTTAGTCCCTAACTCTTACCCTAACCTTAATCCTAACATTTTTTACCTATGAATTTAATCTTCAAATTAAGCCTAAATTCATGTATGCATAAACCTGGATCTCACACACACACACACAACCCGGCATCACTTAGATATCTACCAATCATCCCAGTCCCTTGTTACGGCAGTGTTTCACTGGATGGGTCCCCTGACATTTCAGCATTTCATTCTCACATCAGTGTGATACATTTCTGCTGTCTAGGAAGGACAGGACACAGACAGACAGTCCCACAAACACACACACACACACACACACACTGTTCAGGAGGGTTGGCTTTGAGGAAGCTAGTTGATGCCCTTGCACTAAGCACGCTATGACTGTGTGTGTGTCTGATCTGGCCTGACCTTGCATGCTCTGCTGAGAGTCACACTGACGTTCTTTTTTTTCTGTAGGAAGGAAGTGATTCAAAGGTGAGTTCCCTGTTGCGCTTGTCTGATGGAACCCTCTTTGACCATGAAGGGTACATGGGTGGTCAGCCCCCACCTCCCCTCACACACACACACACGCACACACACGCTTGTAATGATTTGGTAAAAGGCCACGTTTGGTGAACTTAGAGGCAACGTATAAAGGAAGCTCTTCCAGGACTGAAATTGGCTTGATCTCATGCTGGCTCTCTGAATACCTTCCTGGGAGGTTTTTTTTCTGTCAGTACATGTGCTTTCAAAGACACTTGAATGAGGGGAAAATCAATACAGTGACAATTGGGGAAAATCTGACCATTTATGGCAGCTTATCTCGATTAAACAATGTTATAATATTTTCGTGATAAGCCAAAACAATGTTTGCCTCTGTAGCACATTCTACAATTTTTTTACAAAAGCCGGTACATTTTGTAAAACCTATTTTTTTGGTTTCTCTTGTCATCGAGAAGCAGATAGATGGTTCCTCTGCAAAATGGTTGGAACATTGAATCTATGGCTGCAGCGACTAATCAAGCACGGTGATTAAGTAGAAAATGAAAAACTGTTGGAAATCAATTTAACTATGGAATGGTCTGGTCTATGTGGGACATGGCAAGAAGAAATATATTGAAAAATGGGCAGAGGCTCTGGCTACACCCCTGGAAAGACGTGTACAGCGGAGTTCCTCTGACATTCACACCGAAGAGTGTAAAAAATGACTGTTTGTCTGAGAATTGTGCAGAGCTGAACTAGCTTGGCAAAAGAGTAAGAGGGCAGTAAGAGTAAGAGGGCAGTAAGAGTAAGAGGGCAGTAAGAATAAGAGGGCAGTAAGAGTAAGAGGGCAGTAAGAGTAAGAGGGCAGTAAGAGTAAGAGGGCAGTAAGAGTAAGAGGGCAGTAAGAGTAAGAGGGCAGTAAGAGTAAGAGTAAGAGGGCAGTAAGAGTAAGAGGGCAGTGTATGTGCACCTAATGCCACACTTCCACCGGTGCCCAGAGACCAGACTAGAGAACACGTTGGAGCCACCACATCACAGGTTGAAGTTGGCTCAAGACGAAGCCTCAAACAACTGTGCAATTTCCTGCTTTCTAGAGGTCTCAGCTCAACTCCATGGCATGACTTGTGTTTGAAGGGAGACATGGTTTGTGTTTGGTCTGGAGACAAACACACATCTGTGTCTGCAGTAGGATCCAGGGTTGTCCTGGGATGGGTCTGGGGGCAAACACACATCTCTGTCTGCAGTAGGACCCTGGGTTGTCCTGGGATGGGTCTGGGGGCAAACACACATCTGTGTCTGCAGTGGGACCCTGGGTTGTCCTGGGATGGGTCTGGGGGCAAACACACATCTGTGTCTGCAGTAGGACCCAGGGTTGTCCTGGGATGGGTCTGGGGGCAAACACACATCTGTGTCTGCAGTAGGACCCTGGGTTGTCCTGGGATGGGTCTGGAGGCAAACCGTTTTTCTTTTGCTTTCTCCAAGGGGAGACAGTTATTTTACCGTGACAACCAAATAAAATATTGAGGATTGCTTTATTTGTGTAAAGATGATGAGTGGGGTTTGTAGCTTATCCACTAAGTCTAAATGTTGACAGAGAAATCTGCGCAACAAATAGGAAGACTTTTGTTTTGATTAAGTATGTTGTTGGTTTGCTATAAATCATATACTTCTGAGTATTTTTTTCTCCCAAAAAGCGAGTGAAACACTTTCACTGTACAGACTTGTGATCTCCTCGTTCATTGTCAGGCTTGCTTATGCGGTTCACTAACTTTGTAACAAGAAAAACAGTATGGATGAATGTCTCAGTTATTACACTAAGATTTTTGCAAGCCTAGCTGCCCTAATCCTTATAAATAAAATGAATTCCACCGATAACACACAGTCAAACTCGGACAGGTGCTGTGCTCTAAAATAGAGGATTGTTTTGTCATGGCGGCTCGGATTCTGCAGGCGCTTTTCCCCTGGTTAGTCCAAGAAACTAGCAAAGGTCAAGCTGCTTTTCCCCCCTGTTCATTTAACGACCGCAGAAAGGTTTCTCATGACCTGGCAGGCTGGCTCTAGTCATGGCTACAGCTGAATCTGGGGAACACAAATGCTTTTATGAGAACTTGACCTGTTGCTCAGGGATTTAACACACCGTTTTGCAAACTTTATTTTGGAGGATTTCTTTTTTTCTCGAATGACCAAAAGTAATAATTAAGTGGAGAATAGTCTTGGTTGACTGATATTTGTGGGTTGTCTACCAATTGATTGGTTGTCATTTTAATCATGGACACTTAAACCAAATTATTTCCATGCAGTGAGCTTGTCTGGTAATTTTAAAGTGCACTTTATTAAATATCATAAAGGACAGAGAAAAGGGCATATTATTATTCCATTATTATATTAAGGGCCAGTGTACCTCTAGTATGCATAGCAAAATCTACACGTTTAGTGAATTTAATCAATAAATATTAAATATATCAATATTTGAATCGAGGCAGGTGTAAATAGTATCAGCAGTGTATGAAATATCTATATCCTTAGAGCCTTATGAGGAAGTTCAATCATGCGAGTTTGAATCACTCGTTTTTTTATTTTGTTAGGAAGACATCATGTCATCTATATAGCCTGGTTCCTGTGTGTCTATATAGCCTGGTTCCTGTGTGTGATCAACGTTGGAAGGCAGAGAACGATTATGAGGAAATTCTTTAACACGTTAAAATTAACTTTTTTTCTCTCACATCGTTAACGTCGATGACATGCTACTTCACAGGCAAACTTCTGATATCTCAGTTGCATCACTTGCTGTAATATTCAGAGTTCAACTTCAGTATGATAAATTGAAAACAAAACCGCCAAGCAATGATCTAAAATTCATGTAAGATTAAATATTTGTTTTGTTTATTTGTACAGGACTTTTTAAAACAAGATTGCATGTTTTGATGTTTGATATTCGCCTTTTAATAGATCCTTAGAAATGCTCTTTCACTTCCCACTCGGGAGGAAGTGATTTGGAGGAAAGAAAGAAACTGGCCAGAATATCTTGGAGAATGGCGATGCTTTGCCACTTAATTATTTAGTTATCTCGTTTATATATTTACTGTATCTCTTCTCTCTCCCTCTCTCAATTTGTTTCTGTCTGTTTTCTGTCACTCCCCCTCTCCTCTCTCTCTCTCTCTCTCTCTCCTCCTTTCTCTCCCCCTGTCACTTTCTCTTCCCTCTTCTTTCTCTTTCTCTCTCACTTTCCACCACTTTTTTGGGCTTTCATTCTTTTCCTTTGTCTGACTTTCTTTTTCTCTCGACCCTGCTCTCTCTCCTTCTCTAATTTTCTTTCCTGTTATATAATTCTAGGGCAGTGGCAGTTACTAATATGTCTTGGGAAGCCACTTGTGTAAAACAAATATCAGCCATATCCCTTAGAGATGTGGGGATGTAGGGTCACAAATGTACATGTATAGTGCATTAAAAAGATCACGGGTGTCATCAGTTGCTATCACGTTTGTCTCAGTCATGTTTATTCACCCAGTTGTTTGGTAGGACACGTCTTTAGTATTTACAATTATTGCCATCATGTCAATAAACGTTATCGTAAAATATTTCTCAAGTGGGTGGAATGGCCCGTTTCAGTTGGCAGGAGGAAGGTCACGGAAAGCGCCAGGAAGATTCCCAGGCGGTCTCAATTATCCTACTATTGTCTGTCGGTAATCGGTTCGGCTTCTTGCCTAAGTTGTTCTCTTCAGATAAATCAGTGTCCCCAGGTCCCTGCTTGGAACCCAAGACGAATACGTGTTGCTGTCGGTAACGCCGTTCGGAGTCCGTGTCGCGGACGGGCGTGCCTTTAACCCGGGCACAATCGGGAGCCCAGTTCTTAGGCTGAGAACTATTTCAAGCTGCGCAAGAAGCTTTTATCGCTGAGTTTGTTCACTTCTATGAATTCCTGGGATGCTGTGCATTCGGCTGACTGGGTTTAAAGCGGTGACATTCTTTGTTGTTGTTCGTGCGCGTTGCCAGTCACAGAGAGGCTTGCCAGGGCTATTCCTGGGGTGTAATGCTGTGCTTCTCTCCCTTAGTGGGGCATTCCATTCCCCCGCTTCCGTTGTCATTTGGAGAAGCGTTTCAGTCCGGTTCTATTGATTCCATGGTGCCAAGCCAGCTGTCATTCTCCAAAACAGCCCAGCCAATGCCGTTGAAAGGATACAAATGGTGTTGGAAGCCAAGTCTGTTAAAGAGGAATGGTTGATGTTTTTAAATGTGGACGTGTTGCACTAGTTTTCCTCCCAGACATTTGTTTCTTGTCGCCAGTCAGCCTACAGGAGACTGAGCCTGACGGAGGTAACTCTGCCTGGCTGCAAACGAGCACAAACAAACTCCTAAGTGGAGCAATGAGAGCTGTTTTATTGAAACAGATGTCCTGCCAGGTTGTCACTTACACTGCTGGAGGACAAACGGAAAGCGCTAACACATTGACAATCATTTGATGACTGTGTGTGTGTGTGTGTGTGTGTGTGTCTCTGGCTCCGGTGTGATGTCTGATGTACGCCTAAAGGCAAAGTGACTACCAGGAACCATTGTAAGACACTTAACCTGCGCTGTGGGACTGGGCTCAAATCCTGAGTAATTAGTTTAGGTCCGTACCTTTCATTGTAGAATGTCTATCATTTGAGCCGAAAACATTTCTTATTAGAAAGCAATTACTTGTGTTGTTAGGGCTGTAAAGCCAATTCCAAATTGGAAAACCTACATTGAATTTGCGTATCAGGGCATTGTCAATTCCAATTGAATCCATCCTAATGAAAAGGCAAAAACATGTTTTTAGAAATTTGCAGAAGTACCTTTGCCAGCGGTCAACGTTTTGGAACCCTTACTTAAACACAATATTTTGTTCCAATTCAAAAATTTAATTGGAAATTGAAATTGAAGGTATTTTCAGTTCTTAATTGAATGCTCTAATGAATGTGTGACTTAACAGGTTTCATTGTATTGCGATTCGTGTTTGGAATGAAATTGTTTAGTAGCAGCTTCATTGGTTTTTAATCCAAAGCTGATAAGAGATGAGGTCTTCTGGAATGGTTCGTATCTCTGTAATTTCTGACATTTTCAAAAGTAGAAATTGGCTGACGTGCAAAAAAACGAATTCTAAGCAATATCTTAAGACAATTTTAAGCTATTTAGGGCCGACTCAATCTCTTTCATGGTGTATTGTGGCCACTTCAAAGCCTCAACAGTACAGCCTTGTATTCTATCAACTGAATCTTGTTTGTTTCTGACAAAAGGAATCATCCAAATAGAGTAATAAACATGAATGCTTTTAACAAATACTATTTTGCCGGGGCAAGGAGGCGTGCCCATTGTCAGATGGGGTAAATTGAGCTCCACCGGCTAGATGCCCGACTCTTTCCTTGTCTAAGTGCACGAGAGGAATGAACAGGAGAGCGAGGCAGCTTTGATCTTAGTAATGGGGACCTGAGTGACCATGGTGGCTCTACAGAGGGGAGGACTGGATCGAGTCTTTAATAAACAATGTGCTGTGTGGGGTGTGGGTGGGGGGGGGGGGGGCTACCTATTCGCCTCGGGGCCTGTTGGAAAACAAATAAACCGCTGACCTCTGGAAGGGTCATTGGCTGTTTGGCGCACCTTTGTTGATCATTGTGCTCATCAATCAATACCAAAACATTCAGGGCACTTGATGCGGTTCCCTCCGTGTCTGGTGGGCTCATGGATGCCCTCGTTGGGTCTCTGCATGCTGTTGAGCGACTGCTGAAACTGGCCAAATGTACGCTGCTGTTCACCGCTCCTTCAGAAGCAGGGAAGCTTGCCCAGCGATGGCCAGGGTTGTGGCTGCATGTATCATGCTCAAATAATTGCAGGTAACTTGTAGTCTCTATGGCAGGGTCTCCAAACAGTTCCACGGAGGGCCGAGTGTCTGCAGGTTTTAGTTTTTTCCTGTAAATTGGTTCCAGATTCAGACCTAAATAACCAGATGAGGGTAGACCTAACCAATCAGTGACATAATTAATCAATCAAGTACAAGGTGAGAGTGAAAACCTGCAGACACTCGGCCCTCCGTGGAACGGTTTGGAGACCCCTGCTCTATGGTATAACACTAAGTCGATTAGTCTTCAGGGATATCAATCTGTCCAGTTAGGAAGTATAAGCAATTGTGAATCAGTGTCTCAAGAAAGTAACAACGGGTGCAATGGAGAGGAAACAAAGACAAACTCTTTTTAGGTCATGACCACAGACAATTGCTCTCTCCTTGTCCTTCGTGACTGATTCTTCTCTAGGTTTGCTAGTGTCCATGTCACTGCTGGTAGCATGAGGTGGTATTGCAGCAGATTCAGATGGTACATAGGGGCCTTTGCAAGAATGTTTGCTGTCTCTCCCAGTACACTCTCAAGAACATGGAGGACATACCAGGAGACCAGGGCTGTTACACGAGGAGAGCCAGCACTGTTATCTGCTCCCTTGTGTGATGAGGAACAGGAGGAGCACTGCCAGAGCCCTGTCAACATGACCGACTCCATGATGGGGACATGAGTGCCCAACATCCTCTAGTGGGACCTGTGCTCACAGCCCAGCACCGGGTAACTCCATTGGCATTCGCCAGGGAACCCCAGAATGGGCAGGATTGCTAAAGGCACCCCGTTCTCCTCCCAGATGAGAGCAGGTTCACACGTGTCAGACGTGAACGAGTCTCGAGGCATCACGTGAATGTACTTGTATTTATATTCACATCGGCTATTTAAAACCCATATAATATTTTATTTTACGTTACATTGTAGTCATTTAACTGATGCTGTTTTCCAGAGGCCAATAGAGGTGAAACTTGGATTAAGTGCATTGCTCAAGGGCATGACACCAGTTGTTTTTCATTTATGTGAAATCTGTCTGCGGTACCCGGCATCTGAACATACTTTCAGAGGTTATTTCTCTTGGATGCACTTGCACTAAGGCCGTACAAAGTGCACGCAATGATAGGTTGATGCTTCTGGGACTTTCAGAACATTCACTAAGGTTTGTATAAGCAACCAGAAATAGATGGTTGGATGGGATGGTGTGTTAATCGTTAAAAGCATCAGGTGCTGTAATATTAGCATTCGTCCTTGGGGAATGACAGTGCCGTAACCCTACCTCATGAAAATGTCATGCTGTTTTGGCCTGAAAGTGCAGTCAGATAGCCTGTTCAATTATTAAACTGCATCCACTCACACATTGGACCCACAGCTAAAAGATTCCTACAGAAGAGTTTAACTTCTAGCCTTCCTCTTCTCAGTGTATGGCATGTTTACGTCCATGGTGTAAGCAGATGTCCTGCGTCGATGTTCACAGGTTGCTCATGCCCAAGTATATTCTCATGCCCCGCATATTTCCGGCCGTGCTTTCTCACATTTTCCATTCCGTGTGAATTCTGTTGCTTTGAATTTTCACATTATATGTTTATCCGCACATTTTCTACTCGGGGATCCGAACTAGCTCTTGCCACGCTGGGATGGCAGCTAGACAAGGCACCCTCTACATTGGATTTACCCTCTTCCTCTGGAGGAACAGGGATTTATTGTTAATGGGAATTAGACGGATTTCAACAATTTATTGTAATTATATTAAACCACGACCTGAACTCATGAACCTAATGGTATTATGTCTTTCATAAAAATAAACCTGAAGGGTATTAAGTCCTTCTGTTATACTAGTACCTCTAGTTACATAGCAACAACATGTATAAATCCACCCATTGGCCATATACGTTAAAACAAATCATACATTCCCAGATCTGCTTTACTTTTTATCCACATGGATCTAACAAAGGAAAACGGACGACTTACATTGACTCAACCTTTCCGATCACAGTGAGCAGAGCCTCTCAGCCAACCACAGGAATTTGCGTTAACCAATCACATCTCTCTGCCTCTCTCTTCCTACAGCGCTTTACTCCATCATCCTGTTCAGCGTCTTCCTGTGGATCCCCTTTGTCTACTTCTACTACGAGGAGAAGGATGACGACAACACTGACAAGTGTTCGGTGAGACGCTGCTGCCTGGGCTTTTATTGTGAAGTACACACAGACAGACATGGCTAACAAACACTAAGAGCAGTACGCCCCGCCCACCTCCGTGGCTGGTTTATAATACACTATGTCACACCCATCTCCATGGATTGTTTATAATGCGCTATGTCACACCCATCTCCCTGGATTGTTTATAATGCGCTATGTCACACCCATCTCCATGGCTGGTTTATACTGCACTATGCCCCGCCCACCTCCGTGGCTTGTTTATAATACACTATGTCACACCCATCTCCATGGATTGTTTATAATGCGCTATTACACACCCATTTCCATGGCTGGTTTATACTGCACTATGCCCCGCCCACCTCCGTGGCTGGTTTATAATACACTATGTCACACCCATGTCCATGGATTGTTTATAATGCGCTATGTCACACCCATCTCCATGGATTGTTTGTAATGCGCTATGTCACACCCATCTCCATGGCTGGTTTATAATGCACTATGTCACACCCATCTCCATGGCTGGTTTATAATGTCATGGAATATATTAGTGAATTAACATATAGTAAAATCTACAGTGGATACTCCTTAGTAATACTGTAGTAAAGGTTCCTGTAACCAAGGATCTTAAGAAATGGATCCTATTGTGAAGAATTTACTTGTTTATTTAGTTAGTGATCCCACAGTGAGTGTTTCTACGATACAAGGATTGTTCCCACAGAGTGAGTTTATATTGCTCTCTGTCCTACCCACCTACATAGCTGGTTATTAATGTCACCTAGGCGGCTCACGTTGCTCACACACCTTCCAGATAACGTGCCTGTTGTGGTTGACGGACTCTGGTTGCCAGGTGTCTCTCTCTGGGAAAGGTAGGAATGGTGCATGTATGCATTCGTTATTCCTGGTCCCACAGTGACGTGTTCACTGGTGTTGTGAGGGATTACACTACTAATGACAATTGAGAGGCTCAATTTTAAAACATCAGTCTCAATAGCTCGAAACACACCATCTCAATATGGGTGTATGGCGGGTCCCTCAGAATAGCCACAGAATTGATGCTTCTTGCTCTTATAAATAATGAAGATATATGCTACAAAGAACACACACACTGTCCCTGTATGGCAAAGTTACGAGTAGAGCAGTGGTTTGACTGGGAGGAGATGATCCCTTCTACTGTAAATGCAGAAATGTTGTACTAAAACATGTTTCCCCCTCTCATTAAACATCGTAATGTATTGTGGAAGTATTGTCATGGAATATATTAGTGCATTAACATATAGTAAATTCTTCAGTGAATAATCCTTAGTGATACCGTAGTGAAGGATCCTGTAATTAAAGATCTTAAGGAATTGATTATATTGTGAATAATTATTCAGTTAGTGATCCCACAGTGAGTCATTCCTCAGTGAGTGATCCCACAGTACAATGACTGATCTTGCTGTTAGTGATCTTACAGTGAGTGACCCTACAGTACAGTGAGTGATCCAACAGTGATACTATTGTAAACGATACATGCCACTGGGTTCCTTCCTTTATCTCTGTGTTTGTTTTTGAGCTGACAGAAGCACTTTTTCTCACAGGCAGGGAGTCCTTCTGAATGATTACTTTCAAAGCACCCTGACTTGTAGCGGTCGGTGTAGGGTGTGTGTGTGTGTGAGTGTGAATTCAACTCTACACACCCGTAGTCCGCGCCCTGATTAAATAATAGATGTCATTAGTAATCCTGTCGTTCACCACAGTCACAGCCAACATCCTTGGAGGATTTACATTGTTTATTTTTTCTCAAATGTGCTTGATAATCCTTGTCTTTACCGCTGTTTTTTATATTAGAGATATTGTATTAGCAAAATTTAGTATTATCCACATAACCAATAGGTATAGCAAGAAATGCTGATCAAGCAATGCACATTAGGCAAATCATTTTTATCATAGATAAAATCTAAGTTTAACAAATTCTATCTTTCATTTTACAGCAAGTGAAGAATGCTCTGAAGTACACAACTGGATTCATCATCGTCTGTACAGCTCTGCTGTTAATTGGGTAAGTAGTATAAAACGTGAACACTTTCCTCTCACTTTTGACCACGGCCTTCAGAGACCACGGGGTAGAAGTCATGGACTATATACGGAGTAGGATGCCATTGTGGACAGACTTTGAAGGCTTACACAGTAATTGTGTGACACGAGCGGTGAGGAGAGGTGTCTGGAAAAGGTCATTATATTCACTTAATGAGAAGCGCTCTACTTCTTCAAGGATTTTAACTTCTTAAAACTCCCTTTCTATTTGGCCATGAGCTCCCAGGCTTGACAGGAAAAAAAGTTACTCTATTTCTGTTTTGTTGCTGATTAATAGTACTTGGTCCATTATACACAAAATGGCCATCCTGGGATGTGTTTAGTTGGAACGCTACTTTGTTTTTGTTTTATTTGGGCATTCATTTGTACTATATTTTTCTCAAAATGTTGGTGCATTAATATCTGATGACCAGCAAACCATTTTGACGTTTTGAATTAGCACGCGCATGTGTCGCTCACACGCCCAGACATGGATCAGTGCACTGGGTCTCCTCTTCCTTTATCTGTCAAGCTTACCTGTCACTTTGAAGTGGGGCCTCTCCACCGTGCGGAAGAGACAAGCTGTGCCTCTTCCCAGTTCCTCGTGGCACATTTTTGTTGGATGTTGTGAAATAGTTTGAGGTGAGACGTTGTTCATCTAGAATGCCTAGGTGAACATTCTAGATGAACTTTCTCGCCGCCTAACCAGTGGTCCACTCGTCCACGTGGATTGTCCATCGACGTCTGCTACCTTATTGTTTCTAATCGGTCACGAATCAGCATCAGCTTTATAGCCAAGTAGGGGAAACCTCTCCAAGGAATGTTCTATGGTGTAAGTGGTACTTCAAAACAGTAAGTAAATATAATGATACAGTAAGTTAAAACATAACGTGATGAGTGTCTAGGATTTTTCCCCAGCAGAAACCTCCCTCAGTCATTCCATCTGTTTTAGTGGTGGTGTAGCCTAAGTACTTCATTTATAAGCTCCCTGCTACCAGATGGTCAGTGAGTTTTTTGTTCCCTTATGTCCCCTTGTTTGTCTCTGTGCTGTACGGTTCCTTTAAGCACACCAAGGAATTCTGGGTACATTTCAAAGCAATAAGGGCGACTACAATCAGTGTGACTGTTCAAATGATTTAAGATCTCTGAACTTGTTTCTGTTACAGCAATTCCGTTGCCTGTTGTTCATATTACAATATTACCATTTGTATGTGTTCTAGCTATGCCCAATATGACGCCAAGCCGTTGGGTCTGTTTTACAGACATGCCATTTACCACCACTTATGGATCACTTACGGATCACATGAACATTCTGATTTAAAAGTATCATGGAACAACTTTTTTGTATTAACCCAATCAGAGCACTTCCTACATCCATGGTCAATACATACCTTGCCTGTTTTTTTACATGCTGAAGCAGCATTCAGATTTGTTAAAACCTTTAGTGTACAGGGTCTCTCTTGGTTTGTTCGTCACTGATCGAAATAGATCGGGGGACCGAAGCCACTGCCTTGAGGAACACCAGAGCGTAGATCTTTACCATCTGAGAGGCTACCATTAAACAAACCTGCCCCAGCCCCTACTCACCCCTCCCAACTCTCAGCCACGGTTCCCGACCCCCTGTGTCCCGATCCCAGCCACAGTTCCCGACCCCCTGTGTCCCGATCCCAGCCACAGTTCCCTGCTCCAGCTTCCTGTGTCCCGATCCCAGCCACAGTTCCCGACCCCCTGTGTCCCGATCCCAGCCACAGTTCCCTGCTCCAGCTCCCTGTGTCCCGATCCCAGCCACAGTTCCCTGCACGAGCTTCCTGTGTCCCGATCCCAGCCACAGTTCCCTGCACGAGCTTCCTGTGTCCCGATCCCAGCCACAGTTCCGACTCCCTGTGTCCCGATTCCAGCCACAGTTACGACTCCCTGTGTCCCGATTCCAGCCACAGTTCCCTGCACGAGCTTCCTGTGTCCCGATTCCAGCCACAGTTCCCTGCACGAGCTTCCTGTGTCCCGATCCCAGCCACAGTTCCGACTCCCTGTGTCCCGATTCCAGCCACAGTTCCCTGCTCCAGCTCCCTGTGTCCCGATCCCAGCCACAGTTCCAACTGTAGTCGTTTAGAATATATCCCAGTGTCTGGTAAAGCCATTGGAAACTGTGATTAAGTGCCTGAAAAATTACTTGATGTTTAAATCTATAGTGAAACATGTTTGCCGTCCCATTTATCTGGTAGTTTATCCCGTTTGTGTTCGGGCTGTGTAAACGTAATGGATTTCTCCAGGTACTGTTACTGCAACATGTTTGCTGTTCAGGTCATGTAATTTAATGTTCTCTCTTCCGTTACATAACACTCAGATCTAATACGAGGGTGCTTCCTGGACAGGGGTGGATGGAGAAAGCTTTATCCCAAATAGGTCCCTTTTCTCTGCGTAGAGCACAGCCATTGTCCCTAGTGGCCAGGGGTCCACTTCTGTGAAGTAGCAAAGCCGAGGTGTTGCCCATAGTTCATTAAAAGTTGAAAAGTTTGCGCTTTGGGATTCTTTAGACGGAGGCAATTTGGTGCCGAGTTTACCTTCTGAACCCGGCCCTGTCTGCCCTTTGTACGAGGGGATTGTGGCTTTGGTCTCTTGACGCAAGGCGTGCGATGGCTTTCATCCCACGCGGCCACTCTTCTCCCCTCACGGTGATGCCCGGCAGTACTGAGGAGCATTGAGTCGCTGCCCTTTTCTGGGTGGAACTCCGTCTCTGTTTGTGGCTTGTCGGTGCTTGTCTTGGGAAGGTAGCTTGTTCGGACTTGGTCTTTGGAGGTAATGCGTTTTTACCAGGCCAATGGTTTTTTTTGCATTGTTTGGTAATCTCGCAGACCGAACACAGAGTGTTTATGTCTAAATATTGCTACATTCTTGCAAACCTATTTATGAACCTATTTAACTCACGGTTATTATGAAGTGTTGCACGTGTTAAGTACATTTCTGACATTATTTCCTCGTACTCCAGGTCTGGTTTAGCCTGACATTCTTAAAACTCTGTCATTTAGATTCTTCGAAGATACTCACAAGCCTCCTTGACATTTCCGTTGAGGTATTTTTAAACCTTTTCAGACATTGTTCAGTCAGTGATGCATGAAGAGTTAACTGCTGATGAGAAAATGCTAGAACATCAAGCCCTCGTGCCAAAAGGCTGCCATATCTTGATGGCAATGCTATGGTCCTTTGGCAAGAATTGTGTAGTATGTAGGGTAACTTTTAGGATGCCTGCTTAATGTTCAGCCATTTTCATATAATGATATTCATTGCCTGTTAATTATACTAGTAATTTGATTGTTAGACAGGCTGTGATGACGAAGTTAAACGTCTTAACAATAGACTTCTACAAAAAACAACGAGAACCGCCTTGTTTTGGTTTATACTCAAACAACAAAATGAAACAAAGAAACAACCAGACATACCACAAAACGAACAGACAAATGCCTACTCATTTCGTTATCCATTGATTACATTTTGGGGAACTTAAAAGCCCTCTCTGATGTAACCTCTAGGCTATTCTATCACTGTTAGTTCTTATTGTTGTTTTTGTTCTTCAAAATCTCAATAAATTGTGCTGGTAAACGCTAAAACCTCTACTCAAAATGACCATGTTGCAGTGACTAATTTGATTGACATGGCATGTTCAATGATGAAGCTGTGTTTTGGATACTGCCGTTTGCCTGGAGGGACATTTCTAAGGTCTGTTGTGCCTTACTTGATAAATAAGTTCTCTGCAAAATGTTTCCCTATTTACACTGTGTCTGATACAGTGGCAATTGCTCTTTTTACTAAAATGCATGCTTTGATTGATATAACTGCAGGGTGGAAATACATTTAGCAAAAAAACAAAAAGGTAAACGCATATGGAAAAATTGGTCTGCTGCTGATAATGCCTACAACTGCTGACAGAAGCCTCAGTACCAAGGGAGGTGTGCTCCTCACCACGGGAGGTGCGCTCATTACCCAGGGAGGTGCACTCATTACCCAGGGAGGTGTGCTCATGGGAGATGTACGAAATACTGTTGGAAGTTTCTGGAATTACACAGCTGACGCCAAACCCCCTCAAATATGTGTGCTGCCTAAGACCGGGTTATGGCGTTTTATGACCCCTGACCCCTTACTCCTAGCGAGCGCTGCAGGCTGGCAGATGTGTCAAGGCCACCAGCTCTCCGCCACCCAGGTGGTGCCAAGACGGGTGGCAACCACGGTAATATGCTGGGTGGCAATGACGTGCCGCTGTGTCGTCGGGATGCCACACAACTGGGCACATTTTAACTAGCCAGCTTCCTCGTGTGTTTGTGCTGTTTGGCCAAGTCCTGTGGTTTGGGGTTTCCAGGTCAGCATGTGAGTTGACGGGCCTGGAACCAGCCCGTGTTTTGTTTGACTTTTGATAAACGTTAAGGTTTAAATGGAGCTGGGTTGTTTTTTGCTTTGCAGGGCTTTCGTCCCTCTGGAAGCTCCACCCAACCAGAACGCCACTCAGTGGGAGAAGATGCAGTATCTGTTTGAGGAACTGGGGAACAAGCGTAAGTACTGACTCGGGTCCTGCTGTACATTCTGGAACCTTCCGAGACTTCTCAGTGAGTCTCGCTATGTTAAAACCTTTTCAGTAAACAAATATGTTTCCGTGCCGTTTTTACATTATGGAACCGCTTGACTAATTCCTTTCAATAAGGTACATATTAAACACTACTACTTACATGTTCAATAAAGTATGCTATTAAGTACACTTGGGTATTAGATGTAAACCCAGGTAACCTTTGAGTAAAACATTTTGAATAGGATGCTTCAAACGGTGATTCACCAAGGCCTTAGCGGATACCCTCTTCTATCTTTCTGTTACGAATCCGTCCTGGTTAATTGGTCATCGCGGTCGGTGTGATACCTTCAGGTTCGTCTCCCCTGGTTTCCCCTTTGCTGATAGTATTGTGTCCAGTGAGGCTTCCGCACCCGTCCTTTTAACCAGAGGGCCTGGCGAGTGTATCCACCACGACGGGTAGCCGTCTTGGCACATGTGGTAATGCATTTCCACTTAGCCGCGGTGACATCGGGAGGCGGTGCCGGGGGGGGGGGGGGGGGGGGGGGGGGGGGGGGGG
>JACXGK010011596.1:0-15750 GCA_016801125.1 Novumbra hubbsi
GTCTTCTGTAGGTTCAGTCTCATGAGTGTACAGCGATGACTGTTGTCTTCTACAGGTTCAGTCTCATGAGTGTACAGCGATGACTGTTGTCTTCTACAGGTTCAGTCTCATGAGTGTACAGCGATGACTGTTGTCTTCTACAGGTTCAGTCTCATGAGTGTACAGCGATGACTGTTGTCTTCTGTAGGTTCAGTCTCATGAGTGTACAGCGATGACTGTTGTCTTCTACAGGTTCGGTCTCATGAGTGTAGAGCGATGACTGTTGTCTTCTACAGGTTCAGTCTCATGAGTGTAGAGCGATGACTGTTGTATTGTATAGGTTCAGTCTCCAGAGGAGGACAATAGAGCGATTGAAAGGGGCAGAGTTTATTGACGTCACACGGTAAGTGATTGAGTGCAAGAGCAAAGTTGTTCTGAGCAAAATCCTTACCTGGTGAAGGCAAAACAAGCAACCTTATTCTCTTCTGTTTGGCCCAGCTTTTCGCGTAACTTTCTATAGCAGTGTGTAAAACACCTGTTGCCCAGTAGGGGGCGTAGTAAGACTAGACGTTGCTACACAAGCTTTAGTTTTTCAGCATGTGCATTTATTCATATTGATGACAGTGTTCATAAACCACACTTTGTAGTTGGTTCTGGATTAGGACTTTATAAATCATGCTTTGATATTTTGTAACTATGTAGTATACACGACCCTATTCCCTTCACATATATCACATGTCCAACATTTACCACCTGAGAAATAATGTATCTTGTCCAACATATTATATTCACTTCTTGTGACGGCACGTATGGATTTGCCATCCTGGAGGAGCTGGACTACCTGTGCAAACTGAATGGGCTGCAGGTCTTGTGCTACGAGTAGAGGCAAGGGCACTAACAAAATGCAAATTAGTCAAGAAGAATAACGAGAAAGCAATTGTCTGTGGCCACCACCTGCAAACCGATTTCCTTTTTGGGGGTTGTCTTTCTGTTTCCTCTTCAGTGCACCTGTTGTCACTTTAATTTGCACCGAAACAGGTGACATTGATTCACAGTCGCTTAACATCCTTCTTAACTGGACAGGTTGACATCCCTGAAAGTTAATTGACTGCTGTGTTGATTGCGAGTTCCCTTAATTTTTTGTATACTTTTCATATGAATGTTTGCAAGTAACGCATTTTGTTTCAGGAAATGAGTATAACCCCTGGTGTAATGTCCAAAAGTCGAAAATGATTTGTAAACCAACACGAGGGTTTCTATTGGACAAAATCAATCAGGTCTCTCGCTTGTCCTTTTCGTGTACTTCCGTTTAAAAAACTTGCTGCGACCAAATGCGGAATGAATGCACGTCTCCCATACTGCTGTAAGGTCGGCCCTGTGGCATTTGATCTCTCAGGGGTGAGGCTCAGGGAGTGAAGCATGAATGGGTTGTTTGGAGTGGCAGAGTCAGCAAGCTATTGCAGTTGTCTGGTCTGTATCTCAGCTTAACAGTTCATGAGCTATAAATAATGAGAACGGAGGATTCTCGTACTGCCTTGACTGCGCAGGAGAGTAACCATAAAAGGTACGTAACTTCTGAGTTAGCTAGAACCAACGTTAGCTAGATTAGCTAGCTAAGAACTATGTTGTGAGAACGAAAAAAGCGTTCCGCTTTTACTGAGAGCAAAAGCCAGTAGTAGACTCGTGTCCTGGCTGTGTGACTAGTGACGATATTAATATTCGGATTGAAGATTGATAGATTTTTACATTGGTGCCATTAATAATGCAATCTGAAAATATTGTTACTGTAGCTTTACAATACTAACCACGCGCCAGAGTTTATACATAAGACCAACGACAAGCGATGTGTTTTTTCAGATGCTGAGGTTATTGGTGCGTCTTTTGTCCTGATGTGCTTGAATTGCCTCAAGATATATAAGACACTGTAAGATAACCGCTGGAAAGGGGGACATCAACTACATCGTCGGTTTTACGAGTTTGGTTTTTGTTAATGGTCATTCAAATGAGATTCTTAGTATGTGGCTGTTGCTGACTTTTGTAATTCAGCATTTCAACATGTTATTTAGGCTCTGTCCGTAGTAATTACTTTTGAGTTACTACTGAATCAATACTAATCAATGTTAATAAGGTGTATCATTTTGTATGACCTATTAAAACGATCAAAACTCTCAAGTAAGGTACCAGGCTGCAATTTGATGGTACAGGGTATACCTTTTGGGCTAACGTTGGGATTTCTTTTATAGTTTACATTTAGGCTAGTTTGGTTTCTTATCAAATTCTTATCTCTGAACGGCTCGAGTATGCTTCGCTAAATTTAGTCGTGTGTAATCTTACGTTGTCTGACTTAAAAGGTATTGGTTATTGTTACGGTGTGTAACTGAGCATTTATGCTATAACTGGCCATACCGCTTGTTTTCATTCTGTTAAACATGAGTTGTGGATCAGAACAGGAAACAGTGGTTTTTCGCTTACTTCCTGTAACATTTTGTCAAAGATGGTGGGGTGGGATGGGCTGAATTAACGAGAATTTAACCGTCCAAGAGGTCCCAAAAAGTAAACGTACTACACTAGATCGTAAACCTAAAATTATTGAGATACATATCTGTGTATTATAATTCGTATATTTTGTTATTGCGATGGAGTAATTAAGCAAATGCATGGATCTGTCATATAATTACAATTGTATGGTTACAGCCTGCATCCTGTCCATACCCCCCCCCCCTCCATAAAACAAAAACACTGCGCTAATGATGCATCCGTCTCTACAAGTAGACTCTAACCACACTGAATCATGCCATGTGTGGACCTTCAACTTGGCTAGAGGCCTTCCACTGGGGTATTCATCTTGTTACAGAGAAGGGGCTGTAGAGCTGTCTGGGGCTGTGGTGCATATGTCTGTGTGCATGCATCAGATTTTCTGACTGGTGTTCATTGTTCAGTTTGTCACTTACCACCCAAGTGTTATTTTTCATCACAGATTTGAATGTCTGGCTCCCACAGTGGAATTTGTCACATTCAATTCCAAATGTAGACAAGCCAACTGAGTATTTGCTCTAGTGTAAATAAATTATAGGGGTGTAACGGTATGCCTGATCCACAATACAATACGTATGTCAGGGTCATGGTTGGGTATGATTTCCGTTCAGCGTTCATTGTATAGTCAACAATTAAAGATTCTTATTTCATTTTTTGGAAGATTCAGCACTTACCAAGGAATAATGTGATCCATAATGCCTGATGAGAGCTCAATTAAGAAAACCCATACTTTATTTTCTTAAACGATAACAATAATTACTAGTCATCACATTTTGAAAAAGTTTTGTTTGTTGTTTATTGGACAATTGATGGTTTTTGTGCATTGGCTTATTTATACCTATTCACTGAAATAGTGGCTTGTGCACCTTTTGGAAGGTGCTGAAACCCTGCATTCTCACCCACTGAGTATGGGCACATCAGCGGTTATTAACACACCTATAGCTCTTAGTAAATGGCTAGAGTAGTAAATGGTTATGTCTATGGACTTCTGTGTTGCTCCGGCGATATTGCTACTAGTTAAACGGCGGCATAGATGTATTAATATATTCCAGGTGTTAGCGGCAGTGTAGGGTTTTGTTTTTAGGAAGACCCTAATGTGATTTTGCTCATGCAAAGCTTGAGGGCTTTAATTTTCCCCAAAACAATTAATTTCTACCCCTTCGATGCTGATGCATGTATGGTTAGTAGAGGACAATTAACTTTGCGGCCAATTATTGAGCTCTTCTTTGACTTCATTGCAGGTTATGCCAGATAATAATTCCAGGAATGTTAATTAACGTTATTTTACCACCTTATAAGATAGCTCTGTATGTTTGTCAACCAGTGGTTGACACGGTCTGTTTCTTGAATTCAATGCTTTTATTTTCATCATCTACAGTTTTGAATGTCATTCGTATGAATGTATCCCTTAAAAGTAATGGCTGGCTGTGTTGGGAAAGAAGGTCATAGGTAATTTAAAAATGTTTCTGTTATCTTTATATTATAATATTTAAGTGAATTCTATCATGGTTAAAGTTTTTTGGTTCAATTACATCACTATAGTAATTTTATCTATAGATATTGTTTGGAAGAAATCAAATATTGATATGTTCATATCTTAAAAAAGCTAAAACTTTACAACTATTACAACGTTTTGTAATATGTGAATTGTTGTAAGCGAATGTTGCAAGGCAGAATGTGACTGGGAATTACATTTTGAAAAGGTAATGTCCATTCGCTATTGTCTTTGTCAGTAAGGCTTCTTATTATACTCAGGAAGCTGACTTGGCCTTTTTTCATTATTGAACTCACTAACCCTTTGCTGCTCAATAACACAGCCATAAATTAGGTAGTGATCACAACATTAAGCTTTTATTAGCTGTGCCAGTCACAAAGGTCCATCAATTGATCATGGTTCTTTTGCAGTTTGGGAAGTCAATTTAATGTGGCTTTCCAACAGCAAAGTATAGGCCTATACAGAACTTACGAGAGGTATAAATGGCAGGTTTGACCAAATAAAAAGACACATTTCACCAGATGGTCTAGAGATGTTTGTCCTGGGCTGGTCCGGCTGCTGTCTCTAACGCACGTCGTGTAGGTTAGTCTGGCCACTGCTCTTACAGCCACGTGTAGGTTAGAGTCTGGCCACTGCTCTTACAGCCAGATCCTTTATTATTAAGTCTTCTTTAAAGAAATACATGCAGATGCAAGGAGCTAATGAAATAACAATTGCCTCAGGCACATTGATGTGTTTGCTGGGTCTTCATCATAAATGGGTTCATCAGAAACCGGAGTGAAAAAACACAGTAAAGAGTAAAATTATAATATTAACTCTGACTCGATAATTTACGGTGGGTGAATCAACTTAATTTGGGTCTATAATCATGTTGTGCTGTACCAACAGTGGCTGTTACGTCATATTTTATTCCTTTACATGTGACATGGAAGGAGGACACTTCTTGATCCCTGCAAAGATCCAGGAAAGGTTAAGAGGAATATATTGGTCAAACATAGCTGGATCTTGGGAGAGTGACCGTGTCTAACCCATTTCGTTTATTATATGGAATTAGTAGTTGTATTTCTGTCAGTGGCATAGTTTGCAATTTGAATTTTTGAGCAATATTTTCTATAGTCCAACTACATGTTATGTTAACTCATTAGCCTACTCAATGATATGTCATATTAATCGGCGTACATCTGATTCCTGTAGTTCCGGCTGATTTAAATGGATCCACATATCACTTCCATTTCTATGAGAAACGTTTCTTCCCCATGCTTATAATTAGATTCTCTTATGATTGAATTCTCTTGAGAGAGTGTATCCAACATTTCATATCAGCAAGGTTCTGTATATGCTTTCTTTCCACCTCCCGTCCAAAACCCACTGCCGCTCTGGGAACGGGTTCACTCCTGCTGTCCCCAGCATGCATTGTGTTCGCTGTTGTTATATTTAGATCTGTCTTCCCCTCACTGGTCTAGGTAGGAATGCTGAGAGGGTTCTCAGGCCAGGCCGAAGGGGAAAGTCCCGGTCAGACAGCCTTGGCACAGCTGGCTGGGTCTCACAGTAACTCCTATCATATTATGTTCTAAGTCTGCAGTGTTGCACAGATGTGACTGACATTGTTTTTATAGGATTCATATTATTATTTTCTTTTACCAAATCTGCACTTTCGAATCTGTTCAGATGAAAGAAAAAGGGATTATAATCTGCTACAGACTTGCAAAGCACTTCTAGATTATTCAAACGCAATACCATGGACTTGTTTCTTACAATTAGAATCATTAAGTAGATAAACACAGATCTGAGATCAGCCAGCCATCCTCTAATCCAATACCTTAAACCTTTTTGGGAAACCTGGAAAGACAAATCTTGAATCAAAGTTTAAGGGCAAACTATTTATTATATGCCTCTGATTATATGCCACTGCCATTTTGTCTCTATAAATACAAACATTGGGACAGCGAGAGCAAGGGAAGAAGAGCGAAAGATTGACTTCTGTAGTAACTTGCACAGGCGAATGACTGCGTTGAACTAAAAGGCTCAGTTTATGCAGAAAGAAAACTTCTACATTGGGGAAGGCCTGTTGATTGGGCCTGGAGGTCGATTGCAGTCAAAAGGAAGGACCTCATGGAGGTACTAGAAATTGGGATGCTGTCTTATTTAGGTTTAGCAGGTAGCTTGCTTTTTTTTAAATGGATTCAGTTCACATGAAGTCTTCACACACCGCGTGTTGGTCATGGCCGTTGTCCGTTTGAGGGGAAACAACATGGGCAAGCATAAACAATTGGCTATTGTCCACTTTCTGTCACACCTGCATAGTCTTTGGATGTCTTTTAGATCCGTCATGACTGACAATTGAATATCATTGTTTTTTGCAATAATCTTGAGGTTGCCAGTGGCTTTTTACTTTTATTCTGTTGTTAGACATTGTTGAATTATGTGGTAATTAGAGGTCAACCAATTATTTCGATGTCGATATCGTTTATTGGGAGACCAAAAAATCCAATACTGATTAATTAACCAATTTATTTATATATATATTTTTCAATAATAACCAAAACAATAATTACGAATGATCAATAAACACTTAAAGTAATTTCTTCACACGATAGATAAATTAATGGATTTAGTCTCAATGAATGAATGAAATGTGTTTAGTTTCCATGTAATATTGAAAATATGTGCCAAAAAAAGTTGGTGTTTCAGTAATAAAAAGTTTTGCATCTTGACCTATTAATTACACATTTTAGAAAATGTTGTTATTTTATAGTTTGGGTTGATATTGTCTTACAATGGATAAGGCAATGTTGAGCGGGTTTCAACATTCAAATGCCGTACTGCCTTATTGTACAAGTAATAATATGATTATGTGATAAGCTTGTGATGTTATGTATCTTTTTTTCTGTTTGAATTGTGTTACTGCTGATGGTGCGGACAGTTAGTGTAGATGACAATACCCAACATAACTCGGACAGTTAGTGTAGATGACAATACCCGACATAACTCTGACAGCTACAGTGTAGATGACAATACCCGACATAACTCGGACAGCTACAGTGTAGATGACAATACCCGACATATCTCTGACAGCTACAGTGTAGATGACAATACCCGACATATCTCGGACAGCTACAGTGTAGATGACAATACCCGACATATCTCTGACAGCTACAGTGTAGATGACAATACCCGACATATCTCGGACAGCTACAGTGTAGATGACAATACCCGACATATCTCTGACAGCTACAGTGTAGATGACAATACCCGACATAACTCGGACAGCTACAGTGTAGATGACAATACCCGACATAACTCGGACAGCTACAGTGTAGATGACAATACCAGACATAACCCCGGCAATTGCATCAAAAAACAACGTTTATATTTCTTTCATCCATTCGCTTGTAGAAAAACATCAGATTCTAACGTGAAGTTGTGAAAGCTTGCTCGGCAAGC
Source organism: Novumbra hubbsi (assembly GCA_016801125.1). Classification (NCBI taxonomy): domain Eukaryota; kingdom Metazoa; phylum Chordata; class Actinopteri; order Esociformes; family Umbridae; genus Novumbra; species Novumbra hubbsi. Next base: position 7,454 of record JACXGK010011596.1, read on the forward strand.
AAACTCACCTACACACACACTTTCTCATGCTGCTGCTGACGGGAGACGAGAGAGTGTTTGGTTGGTGGAACTAAACGTTTTGAGAATGGTGGAGTCTATTTGAATACACTGCTTGAAAAACAAAAGAGAACACGTATCATCACAGAATAACACCAAGTCAATTCAATTCAATTTCAATCAATCTGTCCAGTTAGGAGGCATTATTTGAGTATGAAGTATTTGATACACTGCCGATTTTGCAGGTTTTTCTACTTACAAAGCATGTAGAGGTCTGTAATTTTTATCATAGGTACACTTCAACTGTGAGAGATGAAATCTAAAACAAAAAATCCAGAAAATCACATTGTATGATTTTTAAGTAATTAATTTGCATTTTATTGCATGACATGACAAGTATTTGATCACCTACCAACCAGTAAGAATTCCGGCTCTCACAGACCTGTTAGGTTTTCTTTAAGAAGCCCTCCTGTTCTCCACTCATTACCTGTATTAACTGCACCTGTTTGAACTCGTTACCTGTAGAAAAGACACCTGTCCACACACTCAATCAAACAGACTCCAACATCTCCACAATGGCCAAGACCAGAGAGCTGTGTAAGGACATCAGGGATAAAATTGTAGACCTGCACAAGGCTGGGATGGGCTACAGGACAATAGGCAAGCAGCTTGGTGAGAAGGCAACAACTGTTGGCGCAATTATTAGAAAATGGACGAAGTTCAAGATGATGGTCAATCACCCTCAGTTTGGGGCTCCATGCAAGATCTCACCTTGTGTGGCATCAATGATCATGAGGAAGGTGAGGGATCAGCCCAGAACTACACGGCAGGACCTGATCAATGGCCTGAAGAGAGCTGGGACCACAGTCTCAAAGAAAACCATTAGTAACACACTACGCCGTCATGGATTAAAATCCTGCAGCGCACGCAAGTCCCCCTGCTCAAGCCAGCGCATGTCCAGGCCCGTCTGAAGTTTGCCAATGACCACCTGGATGATCCAGAGGAGGAATGGGAGAAGGTCATGTGGTCTGATGAGACGAAAATAGAGCTTTTTGGTCTAAACTCGCCGTGTTTGGAGGAAGAAGAAGGACGAGTACAACCCCAAGAACACCATCACAACCGTGAAGCATGGAGGTGGAAACATCATTCTTTGAGGATGCTTTTCTGGGGACAGGACAACTGCACGGCATTGAGGGGAGGATGGATGGGGCCATGTATCGCGAGATCTTGGCCAACAAACTCCTACCCTCAGTAAGAGCATTGAAAATGGGTCGTGGCTGGCTCTTCCAGCATGACAACAACAAAAAAACACACAGCCAGGGCAACTAAGGAGTGGCTCCGTAAGAAGCATCTCAAGGTCCTGGAGTGGCCTAGCCAGTCTCCAGACCTGAACCCAATAGAAAATCTTTGGAGGTGGCTGACAGTCCGTATTGCCCTGCGACAGCCCCGAAACCTGAAGGATCTGGAGAAGGTTTGTATGGAGGAGTGGGTCAAAATCCCTGATTCAGTGTGTTCAAACCTGGTCAACTACAGGAAACGTATGATCTCTGTAATTGCAACAAAGGTTTCTGTACAAAATATTAAGTTCTGCTTTTCTGATGTATCAAATACTTATGTCATGCAATAAAACGCAAATGAATTACTTAAAAATCATACAATGTGATGTTCTGGATTTTTGTTTTAGATTCCGTTTCTCACAGTTGAAGTGTACCTGTGAGGAAAATTACAGACCTCTACATGCTTTGTAAGTAGGAAAACCTGCAAAATCGGCTATATATCAAATACTTGTTCTCCCCACTGTATGTGACTGTGAATTGAAGTCGCCGTTACTGGTGCAAATGAAACAGATGGGTGTACTGCACAGGCAAGACAACCTCTAATAAAAAGAGAATGGTTTTGCAGGTGGTGGCCACAGACAATTGCGCTCTCCTTATCCTTTTTGACTGATTCTTCTCTAGATTTGCATTTTTCTAGTGTCCTTGTCACTACTGGTAGCTTGAGGCGGTAGTTGCAGTCCATTCAGGTTGCCCAGGCAGTCCAACTCCTCCAGGATGGCACATCAGAAGAACCGTCTCAATGAGGATGGCACCGTCCTCTAGTGGGACCTGTGCAGCTTGATTGGCACTCGCCAGAGTAAGACCGTATGCTGGTGCAGTGGGCCCTGGGTTCCTCTTGGTGTCGGACAATGTCTGGCCTCATGTGGCCAGAGTGTGTAGGCAGTTCCTGGAGGATGAAGGCATTGGTGCTATTGATTGTCCCTCGCGTTCCTTAGAAATGAATCCAATTGAGAATTTCTGGGATATTATTTATCAGAGCATCCAACCCACCATTTGCTGTCTCGTCAGGAGCTTAGACATTGTCAGGAGTGCATACAGACAGGTGAGGGTCATATACGCTGAGTCACATTATAAGTAGTCATGATGAAATTCACGCAATTTGATTTCAATTTCTTTTTGATTTTCGTTGTTTAATCCAGCTCTCAATCGGTTGGTGATTTTGGTTTCCATTCACCCTTGTTACACCAGTTTGTATATATATATGTATATATTGCTTTTTGATAAAATTTTATGAATTGGACAATTCGGACTAGTCAGCACATGTATTTGTGTGAGTTTGAATATGAATATCTGAAAGTATGTTTTTCATTGGGCAGATGCTTTAAAGGGTAAAGTAACTTTAAAGTTTAAAGTAACTGCCAAATGAAAAACATACTTTCAGATACAGACTGTGTTCGTATAAAAATCGTGGTCTGAGACTGAAGTTGGCTGTCATTCAAGGCAATAGGGTTCAGTATTCTGTAGGTCATATCTTGTTTCACCCTACTTGGGGGATAAAAGAGCTGTCAGCCTCTGATGTCTTAACCGCTTAATTTTCCCGGCAGTTGCAGCAAACAGATTCTTTGGGGTTTACACAGTACAGACATTTTTATTTTTAACTTTTATTGTTTTAAGCCTGAAATAAATGCAAAACACATTTTTCAATGTACATGGTCAATAAAAACCTGCTCTCTTATCTTTGCCTCAGAAATGTTAAGTGCAGACTAAAGACTTTGTATTGAGAAGGTATTGTTTGTCTTTCTGCCTGTACAATGGTGTGTATTTGCAGTGTGAAGTAGAAATCCAATGAGAAAGCCCCGATAGGCGTCTAATTGTCTTATGTTTGTTTGACAGTTAACCAAATGTCTCGTCACCCTACAGAATTTTAGAGGCCCCTCCATACACCTTTTACATCAGATTTCCTGCTATTTCATTTTCCCCGTCGTTGTGCTGAGAACAATGGCGCTGCAAACATAGCTTGCACACTCAGCGTTTTAAATGTACCTATCTTAAGAAATTGTTCCCTATAAGCCAAAATGAATCACAATGTTTCCTTTTTACATTTTACAGTTATAGGCTGGGTCCAAAGTTAACTTTTTTGTCTTACCAGCCAAGGCGGCTGGTAGATGAAATCATTTACCAGACAGATTTTTTACCTGCCCAAAAAATAAATTGCTTTTTGTTATTGAAATTTGCTATTAGTAGGATTTAGCATGTCATCTTGGTCTCGTATGCAATTCTCAATCTATATTATAGTAGTGTGCAGTAATAATGGTAGTAATATTAACTTTATGCAGAAATATTAAAGTGTAACACATTAGAATAAATACATTCAGACCTATGTGCCTTTAGGTGCAAGAAGGATAATTTAAAGACTTAATATTGTTATGAAATAATCTAAATTAATTCATTCTTAGCCAAAAAGTATTAACAAAACTTCAGTGGCCAACCCCTCTTTGCCATGAAAATAAACTTAATCCCTCAAACATTTCAGCCTTGCCAGAAAAGGACCAGTCATGACTTATAAAATGCCATGACAGTATACCATAGTAACATCTGACAAAAAGATCTAGAACCACTGCAACAGCAGACTTTGTGTAAACCAATGCTTGTGTCATTCTCAAACCTTTTCGAAACGGCTTTAGATGGGGAAATATCCATAATCATATTATGATCATATTATATATTTTGGGAATGTTTTTCGCTAAGTGTTGGATTATTCGCTGACGCATCTTTTGGCAGATTGGCGAGCCTCGACCCATCCTTGTTCTTAAAGACTAGGTTTTTTTGGAGGCTCCTTATATACTATGATTACACAATTCCCTCACCTTATTTCAACTTCTGACATCGCTATTTGTCATACATTGCCCCTGTCCCCAATGTTTTGGGTTGTGTTGCATGCATCAATATAATTGTTTACCTTAAAAAAAGTATGCTGTTGATTAGGTAAAACATAAAATACTTTGTCTTCATATGTTTTTTGTTTAAATACAAGTCAAAGTACATTTCCAGGGTTACCTCAGGTTTTTGCTACTGTATAAAATTAAAATGCTGTTTGATGACCGACGCAATTATTGTTACGTACTAGGCACGAGCACGACACATGCAGCGCGGCAGATCCAACTGATTGAGGTGACAGCCCGCTGCTTTCTCTAGCGCGTGGATGAAATACATTTTTCTACACGCTATGGTGACGTATTGTTTCCATAATTTACTTGCCAAAGACAAAATTCGCCCGCATTTTGCGACCGGCGAGTGCTTTTTTTGGACACTGGATATAGGCCTACATATTCTATGATCTCATTTATATTTAAGTGATTTAGCAGACAATCAATCTATCATGGATTTCAAGCATAGTCCAATTCATCATTTAAGTTTCAGCTGTAAAGTAATTTTAAATAAAATATTTCATTGTAAAATATGAAATAGATTACACATTTGATAGCCATTACAAAAAAAGCTGTCAGATACCTATCCAGGTGCCTGCCCATACAGTAAGTCTCTAAAATAGCTGCTCATTGAGAGAGAAAATAATGAAATCTAAATGCTAGCGGACACATCTAACTAGGCATCTGTATAGAAAAGTATTATCATTATTCAAGCTGATAAATATAATGGCAGCATGGGTTTAGTTCAATTATCAGCTGAATACAATTTTGATTTATTTGCTTGCAAATACTTTTCTCCTGCCCCTTGGCCCTCAATCTTCTGAGATTTAAGGATCACATTCCGTCTGTTTTTTCAGAACAGCTTTGCACATTTTTGTGGTCTCAATTCATTCAGTTCTCTCCTGATTTTTCTTACCATGTTGATATGTCTGTCTTTTTCCAGGAACTGTCCCATGCAGTGTAATCTGCATATTATATCTTTATGGTTTACAGTTGTTTCGAAGTAGGTTAAATTGGAGATTTTAATGAGGTGGAGTGAGTAAATCTTCGTTTTTATATGGCTTTAAGGTAACAGTGTGTTTGTCTAGTGGTGCCCACTGGTTATTTTTGGCCACCGCTACTACTTTTTTGTCTTTTTGCGATTCCTCTCCACAAGTAACTGAAATGTAGCTTTGCTATATATTTTGCTATAAATAGTCCATAACCTGTGTATCCTGTTCATATCACAATTAGTTAAATAGTCCACAACCTGTGTATCCTGTTCATATCACAATTAGTTAAATAGTCCATAACCTGTGTATCCTGTTCATATCAAAATTAGTTATAGTCCATAACCTGTGTATCCTGTTCATATCACAATTAGTTAAATAGTCCATAACCTGTGTATCCTGTTCATATCAAAATTAGTTAAATAGTCCATAACCTGTGTATCCTGTTCATATCACAATTAGTTAAATAGTCCATAACCTGTGTATCCTGTTCATATCACAATTAGGTAAATAGTCCATAACCTGTTTATCCTGTTCATATCAAAATTAGTTAAATAGTCCATAACTTGTGTATCCTGTTCATATCACAATTAGTTAAATAGTCCATAACTTGTGTATCCTGTTCATATCACAATTACAACTGGACCCAGTCACACCCATTAATTTGCCTTTCAGACACTGGACAGAGGAGGATTGGGGGAAAGGCCGGAGTTGCCTCTTCACTGTTGACGTTGTGCCTGGTGTTTTACAGACTTTATGAAGCCAATTGAGGACCTGTGATTCCTCCGTTTCTCAAATAAGAGACTTCATCTTTGTATACTGTATTTGTCCTCTTGCTCAGTTTTGCACCAACTCCCCACAATCTGCTTTATATTCTGTTTGTGATGTTCTGTGGAGTAGTATACACCATTGTATACTTTCATTTCACAGAAAGATAATAGGCTGATCGGTTTCATAAGACATTGTCTGGCTATTTGAGCCAGTAATTAAACCCACAATTGCTGATGCTCCAGGCAGTCAACTAGTCCCAAGAAGGACAGTTGTATTGCTTGTTTAATTAGCACAACAGTTCTCAGCTGTGCAAACAAAATTGCAAAAGGGGTTTCTAATGATCAGTTAGCCTTTGAAAATGATTACCATGGATTAGCAGACACAAGATGATTGGTGCTGATAATGGCCTCTGTATGCCTATGTAGATATTCCATGAAGAAATCGGCAGTTTCCAGCTACAATAATCATTTACTACATTAGCAATGTCTGCTCTATTTCTGATCCATTTGATATTGTTTCAATGGACAAAAACACTGGTTTTCCTTTGTAAACAAGGACTTTTGTAAGTGACCCCAAACTAGTGTAATTCCGTGTACTACAACGGCTGTCACACTTCCCTCAAATTCATCCATCAACAGTCACCAATTTTTTAAAACCACTATGGGACCAGGAAATGATGACATTCAGCCACGGTGTCCTTGCCACAGTTAAAAACCCCTCCATCCAACGCTTTTATTATTTTTAGTATTAGGTCTATTAGGTCATCCTTCCTAGTTTTTTGTTCAGTGGCTGCCACTCACTTATAACTGGTTTTAATCTGGTTTAACACATTTATGATAAAGCAACCAGGGGCAGATTTTGCACTGAGGCTGATGACATCATCATGTTCAAAAAGTGGGCCTACATTAAAAAAAAAATCATTTGTAGACATATTCATCTGATTTGATGATTAGTGTTGTATATTATACTTACATTTAAGATACTGTAAATATTTCCACACAAACCTTTAGAAACATGCCCACCCTCTTGAGTTGTTTAATTTAACCTGGCATTAGTGTACTATGTTGACCACACACAGCTAGCCCACAAAGCAGCGCACCTCGGTCTGAGGTCCTGTTCACTAGACTTGGAGGACACCCACCTCTTATTCATGTAAATATTCCAAAAACACCATCATCTCCTGTGTTGACAGAGTGTCAGTGGCACTTCCTTGTCTTCCTGACCAAACACAATATTATCAGCAGTCTGAGGTCACAACAAGGGTTGCTCTTAGGATTTCAAGCCTTTCCTTTCTAACAACAGGCTCAGTAGTTGCCCCAAGATGATGTTAATAAAAGGAAGCTGTTTCATATCCACAATAGGACCTACTCTTAATGGAAAAAAAATAACAAAATGGGAAGTAGACATGTTTTAAAGGAGAAATTGTTAGATTGCAAGCATACAAAAGCTGAAACAGTATAATTATATTATAAATGTATTGTGGAAAGATGATGAGTAAAGGTTATTTGAAATGGAGTACTAGCTAGATAGGTGTTATTTAGTTACTAAAACTATAAAAAAATCTGTTTTAACGCTTTAAGTTAACACAACTGTATACTAATACAGTGCAACAATAAAAGATATGTCGTGGAGCTCCACCCCCTAGAGCATGCAAGCTTCTAGCAGTATACCCATGCTGCAACGTGGCCACACTGAGAATTCAAATGCACTTTGGCTCAGCCAATCGAGGCATACCTGCCTATTCATAACTGTGCGTGCCCTTAGCTCAGCCTCCCTTTTCTTCAGCTTCGAATTAACACACATAGGAAAATTGCACATGATGATAATTTTGTCTCCGATTTTTCATCAAATTGGCGTCATCGTGAACACGCCTGCACTCTCCTGCCTGCTGCTGTACGCCAAGAGAGGCTGCTGTTTTTCAGCCTCTCTTGGCGTACAGCAGCAGGCAGGAGAGTGCCTTCTCAACAATGTTCTGGAATTCCACACGGAGAGTTCTGTCTAAAGCACCACGAGAGGGAGCTCCGCCCCCGAGTCCATGCCATGCCCTGACTGAGCATTCCCGCCCCACAACTCAGCTTGAGTGAGCATTCACTCCCCACAAAGAAGGGGCAGTTCTGCTTGGGTCAGAGGGGAAATGTCCCCGTCTACTCCCAAGTCGAGGTCTGACGCGCAGTCTGAAGAGGACGAAAGGACTCGGGGGCGGAGCTCCCTCTCGTGGTGCTTTAGACAGAACTCTCCGAGTGGAATTCCAGAACATTGTTGAGAAGGCGGCTCTTCGTTTGGAGATTCCCCCCCCCCCCCCCCCCCCCCCCCCCCCCCCCCCCCCCCCCCCCCCC